>CM031237.1:347905827-347908327 GCA_018340775.1 Taxus wallichiana var. yunnanensis
AAGGAACCTATCTCGACAATTGCTAATACTATTCACGCTTGGCCAAAGATTTGAAACAAACTGCTCAAATTCATATTCCTGACGACATACTCACAACTGAATACGCCCTTCACCCCACTCGATGTTAATTAGAATGTCTTATACTAACTACGCCCTCCCCGTCCCAAGTCATTCACTCAGAACGGATTAATAATATGACAACGTTATAAGGATGCTCTCGAGGACTAGGTAAGCCGACACCGGGTCAAACCTAGTTAACCCCGTGGTGTCAAGGTACTCGAGTCTCCAAGGCAAGCAGCCATAACATGACCATATTGCAACCACCCCAGAGTAAAAACTTGTTCGAGTTTAAGGTGTAAATATTAACGATCAACGCAAAGGGTGTCGCCATAAGTCACTTGCATTGTTGTATCCCCGAAGATCCTAATCTTCTCAAGGTACAACCCCGCACTGACATGTGCCGTCATCCTACAAAACTACCTCGGAAATATTTACTTAACTTCAAGGTGTTACTTACGTTGAGTTGAAATTATAATTTAAGACTCTCCTATCTCTGTGTAGTCTTTTTCCAACCCCCCGGGTTCCTCACCTCCGAGTTGCCTTACTTATTTAAGACCCATTTCACGTAGAGAAGTTTAATAAATTTGAGATCTCACAAGAGATCATTGATTCAAAATAATCTTAATCAAATCGAAATTGGGCAAAGAGGCCCCAAGTCCTCTCATAAGGATGCTAACTATACCCATATGAGTTTATATCACCAAAACCGAAATATATCTTACTTATCACATTAAGATATAGTGATTTAAAATCATCGTTACGTTGTCTCTGACTTAGATCATGGATAGAAGTAATAGATTACCTTCCTCGTTTCAGCTATCTATAGAGATGTAGTTTAACCTTAACTTCCTCGTAACAAAGGGACTAATTTTGCAATTTAGCCTTATTCAAAACATAAAAGAGTTACTAATCATTCACTAAGTATTCAAATACATACTTTTACAAGGCCTACTTAGAGAATCCAATAACTCTATGGTATAAAATAATTAAAATGCACTTAAAATCAATCAAACCTAAGAAGATCAATTCCATCAATTAAAAATGTAGCCACATAAGTAACAATTTTCCCTTTTCATTTATTTCAAGCCATACAATTACAACTTATACACTTCGGCATATCGATACAATACTCAACAAAGAAAAGAACAACTTTCTTACTATAGTACAATTAGAGATATCAAATAGAATTCATCATAAAACCAGATTAAACAATTTGAGCATCATATCGTGATCCGCGTGCCTTTATTACTTACAATTTCCATCTATAAAATTTGCTAAAGACAAAGTCAGCTTCCGTGAACCGAGCATGATAAGTACTAATTCTTAAAACAATCGTGCATTCTACTAATCGCCTCATTAAACAACCCGCTTAAATGAAATCATTTCTTCAAATCCTTATACATGAATCAAGCTAATCACTTTCTACAATTCTAACATGACTTTTAACGCATGACTCATATTATAGTTACCAATTAAACCTAAATATTTTTCAGATGATTCATCATATATATTAGAGACTAAGAAGCACAAAATGAATCCAAAACATCCATCCATCTGAATCCCAAGAACAACAATAATCCAACAAATTATTCCATTCAAAAATGAATATCCTATCAATTCGTGTATCCAACAGGTATGTTTTTAACAATTCCGCAAAGGCAGATTATAACATCCATCAAGTTCAACTGACGAGATTCCTTTATAAACATTACATTATTTCAATGGTATTGACAAATACACCAACTTATACCGTAATATAATTTTACCAAATTTCCCATATAATTTAACCATATTTTCTTCTTAAGCCCGATCAGAGTTCACATAAGGATACAAAGAAGAAAGCACTCAAAGTTTCTAGACAAGGAGAGAATATTTTCTTTATTCCTACAGCTATATATCTACCTATACTTTATAGCTTAGGAGAAAGGAAATGAGGCAATCGATTTCCATTCCAATCATGTTCAGGACTGTACCGACTTCTCAAGAATAACACATATACATTCAAGCTTGAATTCAATAAGGGAAAAGAGAAGGCAAGAAAATCAACACCCATTCCTTCCAATACAAACCTGATTTCCATCCACGCAGTCCACGATATAAATTAAACAACAATAAATCATACCTTCATGCCTTATAAACTTTCCCGACAGAAAGGAGCTAAAAATTTCAAAGTACGCTAATGAACACGAGGTGACGAACGGTTCAAGAACCAAAGGCTCAAGCAGAGCGAAAAATGAGTGCATGGAAAACCAAACAACCGAACAATTTCTAGTCGCATGCCTTCCCAAGCAATCTGCCTCGGGAACCGAAGTTCATCAATCGTGACACTCCCATATTCCCACCCATTCTCCATTACCAATGGATCGCCAAAGTCAGTGATCGCCAAATCAAAACAAACAACCATTCCCATATTTCGGGCGAGCATATCGCACGTCAAAGT
>CM031237.1:347923327-348193327 GCA_018340775.1 Taxus wallichiana var. yunnanensis
GAGAGAGGAGAGGGAGAGAGGAGAGAGAGAGGGAGAGAGAGAGAGAGAGAGAGGAGGGGGAGAGGAGGGAGATGGAGGAGAGAGGGAGGAGAGGAGAGGAGAGGAGGAGAGAGGAGAGTGAGAGGGAGAGAGGAGAGAGAGAGAGAGAGGAGAGGGAGAGGAGAGAGGAGAGAGAGAGAGAGAGGAGAGAGAGAGAGAGAGAGAGAGAGAGGAGAGAGGGAGAGGGAGAGGGAGAGGGAGGAGAGAGAGGGAGAGAGAGGGGAGGAGAGGGAGAGAGAGAGGGGAGGGAGAGGGAGAGGGAGGGAGGGGAGAGGGAGAGGAGAGAGGAGAGAGAGAGAGAGAGGGAGAGGAGGGAGAGGAGAGGAGAGGGAGAGGAGAGGAGAGAGGAGAGGGGAGAGGAGAGAGAGGAGAGGAGAGGAGGAGAGGAGAGAGGGAGAGGAGAGGGGAGAGAGAGAGAGGGAGGAGAGAGAGAGAGGGAGGGAGAGGGAGAGGAGAGAGAGGGAGAGAGGGAGGAGAGGGAGAGAGAGGGGAGAGAGGGAGAGGAGAGGGAGAGAGAGAGGAGAGAGAGGGAGAGGGAGAGGAGAGGGAGAGAGAGAGGAGAGAGAGAGGAGAGAGAGGGAGGGAGAGGGGAGGAGAGAGAGGAGAGAGAGAGGAGAGGAGGGAGGGAGGGAGAGAGAGGGAGAGAGAGAGAGGAGAGAGGAGAGAGGAGAGGAGGGGAGGAGAGAGAGAGGAGAGGAGAGGGAGAGGAGAGAGAGAGAGAGAGGGAGAGAGAGAGGAGAGAGGAGAGAGAGAGAGGGAGAGGGAGAGGGAGAGAGAGGGAGAGAGAGAGAGAGGAGGGAGGAGAGGGAGAGGAGAGGAGAGGAGAGGAGAGAGGGAGGGAGGAGGAGGAGAGAGGAGAGGGAGAGGGAGAGGGAGAGGAGAGGGAGGAGAGAGGAGAGAGGAGAGGAGAGGAGAGAGGAGAGGGAGAGGAGGGAGAGAGGAGGGAGAGAGGAGGGAGAGGGAGAGGAGAGGAGAGGAGGGAGAGGGAGAGGGAGAGGGAGGAGGGAGAGAGGGAGAGGAGAGAGGAGGAGAGAGAGAGAGGAGGAGAGGAGAGAGAGGGAGAGGAGAGAGAGGAGGGAGAGGGGAGAGGGAGAGAGAGGGAGAGGGAGAGGGAGAGAGAGGGAGAGGGAGAGGGAGAGGGAGGGAGTCCACACCTATGACTAATTACTCCTCATCCGCACCTAAAACCAACTTCATAATGACTCACCAAGCCCGCAACTAATCCCTCGGGAAAAGGAGGGAAAGCCGGCTATTTTACCAAAATAGCCCGCTTTGACTCGACCGATACCGGTTCCTACTCGACCACCGCCGGCCATGCAGAACCGCCATCGGTTCCTCGTAAATGACCACTTCCAACCAAAAACAAAGGATCGATTTTCATTTGATCGAGAGAAAGATAAATCATCGAAAGGATCTGATTTTGCTTGGCCGAGCATAGAGACAAGTGAAGAAACAGGAAGAGCTTGCAGAGAAGGACATCAAGCCCAAGACCGCAACTCAATAACCAGAGCTCCAAGAACACTCATCCGAGCATCAAGAGGAGATAACTCATCTTGATTGTCGATCATCCAACTTGGGTCCTGCTCTTCATCATCACAAATCCAAACTCCGCACTCCGCATCAGGGACGAGTAAGTAGTGTTTTATATGTTTCTAAGCACCATTTTCTTGAACCTGTTGATTAATAGTAATCATAAGTTTATTCCTAGATCTACTACCAGCAACATACTGCACTTAACCTTCACCCATACATCCTGATATTGCCCAGAAGGCCATTTTACCACACTCTGAGTCTTCCCTATCCTCCCATCATTCCCCTCAGCCATCCACCAATCTTAATAACCCCACAATCACCTTGCAACCAACCTCTATCCAGAAGCACTTAGATTGTTGACCCTACCGGTATCGCTTATCCCTACCGGCAATGCTGTTCTCTAACCGCTGGTCGGTTACCCAAAGGACTGCCGCCTGGCCACCGTGATTATACCCCAAAACCTTTTTCTCACCTATTTGCCACCTAACAACCTCAGATCCAGTCTGGTTTATCCCTATAACTCAACCTGAACGTATCAACGACCAGTAACCAAACAAACAACGTGACGCTTTATTATTGATAGTTTAGCTTCTATTGCTTTGTAACGAGATACCTAAATCGTGATTTTGCAATAGCTTTTTTTATTATCATTTGTGTTAAATCGTATTAAAAGGGGAACCGACCACCTTCAAAGGAAGTTTTATATTTCCCGGCCTAAGGCAGCTCCCTCATTTATTGTCTAATTAAAATCTGGTGGTCCTGTATTCTTACTTGCAGGTAGTCCTTCCAAGACAAAAAGGAGTTCTTCGCAGTCGATCTGATCTTTCTCTACGGTACGCGCACACCATCTCAACATTCAACAGTATTCCTCCTAGCCCTAACCCTTATCTCTGCTTTCTCAAAGGAATGATAGGATAGAAGCAAGTCTATTCTCAGCAGAGTCAAACATTCCATGCGAAACATTTTGGCACGACTGCAAGGGGACCCATTTCGGGTTTCTGCTTTCTCTTGCTTGTTTTTTCTTTTAGGAAGCATATACTTGCTGTTGTGTTTTTGTTATATTTAGTAAAGAATTTGTCTTGCTTTCCTAGTTTCGCATTAGTGAAAGTCATCTTATTTGCTTCATCGAATATCATTTTCGATTTGGGTTTAAAACACGTGCATTACATTCTTGCTTGTTGTTTTCAATTCTAGTGAACATAGACTAAGTAATGTGTCGTACACGTGGGGTGATTTCCATCGGTATTGACAGAAATTAATCTTACTTTCACTGCACAACACATACCGAATCACTTCATAATTAACACAACAGCTCAAAACATCCCCCCTTTTCCGCGGTATTCCTCCGCCCGATTGAGGTAACCTTATAAGCCAAAACAAACTTGACATTTCCCCTAAGTCTTTTGTTTAGGATTGACATCATTCCGCGCTAAAGGCATAAGCCCACAATAATAAAATTAACCCTAGGGTTAGTCTCTGGATTTGCGTGTGCATCTTTGCTTTTAGTTTTGCTTTTTTTCTCGTTATACACTCGCTTCTCGTGATTACCTTAAACAATTTGATAAATGTACTGAAAGCATTGTTAACAATCAAATCAGCAGCTTTCTTATATTTTCTTATACTAGTTTATTACACCGACATCGGTTAATCGACCGACGCGCTATAGTCTAACCGACATCGGTTATCGACCGATATCGCCATCGCTTTTTACAGCTTCCTCGACAAACCAAAGAACCTACCAATTTCACCATTCTCGAGTCTGCTTTCTGCTCCCCGATAGATCAAACCCTACTGTACTCCTGTCCATGGTTGTTATCACTCAAAGCAAGCCGCCATGGTTTCACATGCTTGCTCGTGCCTTTCCCGAATCACCCCCTTCACATTCTATAGGGGGAACCCTACTGACACCAAATGAGGTTCCTAAAATTCCCGTGGGAGATAAAGAATTTGCCAAATTTCTGATGCTAATCCTAGCACTTGCATAATACTATTTGTCTCATGCCCGACCGTACACCCGATGGTCAACTCCTTGTTGGCATGCCTATCAATAGCTGCTCATTTAGCCCCTTCTCCGCCCGATAACTCCGCTTTGCCTTCCGCATCCTTAGTCCTGCCGCCTACCTCAAGAGCCTTCTGGGGGTCCATACGGCATGATTGGCTTTCCTTTGGTTAATCTTGGGCCCAACATGTCATTACCGCCAACCGCTCCTACCTCGCCTCTCTTGCAGACTGCTCCGCTCATGACTTGCTGCTCTCTCGCCACCTATCCACACGAGCTTTCCTTCTCAAGCTCCGCCCACCTTTTCATTTCCACACACATATCCAAGAACCTCAACAAACTATATAGGACATCCCTATTCGGTTGCCTCAACACATTCGGCCTCCATACCTTATCAACATTTAACCCCACCATTGTTCAATGGTGGCCCTTGGCCCAATTTGCCTCCGTTTACCACAACCACACCATCATCTCATCCAACTTCGATTTAATTAAACAAATGATGGACAAAATGCAAAATCTGAGGCTTCGCTTTCAGAAGTCGTAGCGCCTGACATACGAGCAAGTTTGTCGAGCCTATCCACCCTTCACCCCCTTCATTCATATCCTCCTCAATGGGAATTACCAAAGTTTACCCGCTTTAACAAGAAGGAGGACCCTCAACAACACTTGCATGATCATTTAGACATGCCTCGCTATCCGATTGCTCACGACGACGCTTTACTACTCCGCACCTTTCCCATGTCCTTATCAGACCCGCCTTGAGTGGTACAAAGTTGCTTTAACCCAAAGACTCAATCTTCTCTTTTAACCAACTAGCTAGCCCAATCTTTCTTGGATCATTTCTCCATTAACATTGCCAAGAAAGTATCTATCACCGACCTCTATGCCATCCGACAATTTGAAGACGAATCTATCGCAGATTTCGCTGACGATGGCGGGGCCTTATCAACCAACTTACGTATGCCTCGCCTCGCACCGAACTTATCGAATCACTTTACGCGGGCTCGCGCTAAGCACATCTCTCCTACCCTCCAAATTCAAACTTTCCGTACATTTGACGAGGTTTTACTATGGCTCAAAACTAGAGATTCGAGCCTTAGAGGAAGAGAAATTGTGGTCACAGCGCAACAAAACCCCACTTTCCGAACCCAAGATTCCACCAACAAACCTAACACCACCAATCCTCACCCATCGATCGCTTCAAATCAAAAGGGGCTGTCCACGCGTGATGGTCAAATCCCAACCACCGCCTAATACCCCGCCAAAACCACCTATAAGTATAAAGCAGAGCCCATCAACTACACTCCTCGGGAGAAACATATGGTGTGATATTGGAAAATTGCTCAAAGCAGAGCCATTACCTTACCTCCCGTTAAACCTCACTCCGGGTTTGATTCCACTCATGCCATACCTTCTTGGTACAAAGAAAATGACTTCAGAATTCCACCGCGTGAAGGGACACAAATATGAGAACTCGCAAGATGTTGAAAAACATAGTGCAGAAATGGTTGATGCGGGGATATAGCCCTCGATAATCCTAACGCCCGCTAACCGAAATTTGAAAATATTCAACAAACCATTCCCGAATCATTCTTCTAACAAGAATCTAAACCAAGATATCTTAGCCGAGGAGAGTGTTCATGAGATCCATGCAGCTTCGATTCCCACCAAAGACCTCTATCGAACAAATTCTCAATCAAACCTCTTCACTAACGCAGAAACCGAACCCCTTCCTCGCCATCAAGACAAACTGAAATCCTTGCTGCCTTTACCCATCAAGGAATTAACCGCCTGCAGTTCCCTTCTCACAAATGAGCCTTCTTACACCACATCCTCGCAAGACTGTGAGCGGATGTTATCTAATTTATCTATTTCCCAAACGCTCCTTCTACCATTCTTGCTGCATACAAGAGGAAGGCTCGCCACTTCTTTTGTCATCCTTAGACGAGAAACTCTCAACCGACATCACCACATTCTTTAAACATGACAGATCCTCTCAAACACGCCTCCTACCTATTAGTCCTTCATCACCTAAATCTTTTCAAAGAACCGGTTGACCTCTTAACGCCTATTGATACAAAGGCCTCATATACCCCTCAGATCACACCCACAAAGGGACCGGAATCACAACCCACCTTTCTTCCATACAAAAGTTCCTATTCACACGTGAGGACTGTCATTCCCGTAAGATGTACAGTCCTATGGGAACGCTTTGAGTACGCCATATTCTACTCAAATGCAAATGACCGATCCCGATGCCTCTACCATATACCCGAAGTGTTTACGTGCTTAAAATGCCTATGTCCTCATCTTCACCCCCTCATCTCTACCAAATACCTCATCCACTTCTATTAACCTAACCAAATCTTCCCCACGCTTGGGACCTCACCCATACCTAGTCTAACACACCCACCTAAGCGGCTTGATTTATCTAAAATAAAGCCGCCCATCCCATTAGAGACAAACTCAATCTCCTCAATCTATGCCGCTAACACAACTAAAACCCTCGCATCACACCTACCTTCCATATTGGGACCCCATCCTCTACCTTACATCAATATATCATACCTCCTACGCGCATTTTCTTTAAAGCGACCTACGCCTTCGCACCCATACAGAAATCCAAGGGTATAAAGAACACCGCACCCCGTATCCCGTCCACCTATCAACCCTAAACAAATTCCATCATCAAAAGATTTGTTTTCTCTTCACTCCTATTTCTCCGTGGTTGTTTTCTGATACCACATCATCTGTGGCCTCATCATCCAACCTAGCTTCTGCATCAAAGAAACCACGGTTAGTTAAAACCCATTATCAAAACTCCTTGGCTAAACCACCACCCATACAAACCAACCATACCACGTCATCACCAGAATCGACCCAGTCAATAGCCTCATTTTCCTCTGACTTTGACCCACTCAAAGGGTCTTACGCCAAAATCCTTGCTATGTTGGTAGAGAATGCGACCATTTCCCTACCCCCACTTAGACCTTATGATCCATCTAAACCTCGACCTATAGGTTACGATGAGTCTAAAATCTGCGCTTACCACCGCACACCAGGACATGACGTAGAGGGATGCAAAGCGTTGAAAGCCATACTTCATCCGTCACCTCTCTCAGATAGAAAAGTTAAGAAAGACAACTTACGAAGAGAGAGACCTTTAGCTTCAATTCCCTCTCCTATACCACCTGTCCCCGCCTCACCAAGATCTATCATTATTACAGCCCCACCTCTCAAAACCATGACCTATCCCTACCATCTTCCTCCTCTCGTATTCACGAGATCAATATGATTAGTGTTGCTACTCGAGGGTAGAAAAACAATGGGAAAGCGAAAGAAAACACACCTACGGCATCTCTTTCTCCGTCCACCATCCCGATTGCACCACCACCTAAAGTGGTTATTCATGACCCGCCTATCCCGTCTCTAATGGCATTGCCCACCGAACTATGATCAAACAGCTTCACCAATCACCTGTAAAAATGACACTGTATGATCTCATTCAGACTTCTGAATCTCATCGACAAGCTCTCATTGAAATCCTTCAAGGGATAGAGGTTTTACCTAATGAAACCTTGCCTGTTACCTCTATTCTAACACCCAATCACGTTGCTTCACTCACCAAACAATCTATCTCCCCAACCACTTCGCTCTCGCATACAGCAAGCCGCATGCCGCTTTCTCAAGATGAAATTATCGACTTTGGTGCCGAAGATCCCGACCTCTCTTTTTTCATCTCAACCAGACGCTCGGGATATTCGGTACGCCATGTTATGATTGACGGGGCGCTAGCCTAAACATCATCTCTTCAAAAGCCTTCCAACAAATGAATATCCCTTCTAGTTGCATGTGTGCCAACCCCATCATGTCATGCGATCATTCAATGATGCTATTACTTCTACTTTAGGCACCGTGATCCTTAACATTCGTAGGACCACGTACTTTACCCGAACTCTTCTATGTCCTCGAGGGAGAGTTCCAATACAATATGTTGTTAGGCCGCCTTAGATCCGGCTATGGGATGCGTTCCTCCACCTTACATAGATGCATAAAATTTGAGTACGAGGGAAGTCCTACACCGTAAAAGCTGATCCTCCCCTTCAAAACTTGCAATATGTTGTATCGCCCTAATGATGTGCTTGTACTACCAAGAAGACACCCATTCATCCAACCCACCATCTACTTCCAACGCACCTACACCTTCAACCAATGAAACCACCGTTACAAATATTACTTCCTTTCCCGCAGATAACATCCCAACCTCCGACCCCTTAGTAGATGTTTTTCAACGCCTTACGCTGGGGGAGTACCACCTATATAACGTTAGTTCTTTCCATACCCCACAGAGTACGGACAGTTACATGCACATCCCACCTACGACCGTCACGTGGGGGAGGTAATCTCTTACGGACCACCCCATTGCCGCACCAACCTAACGTATGGGGGTGTTGACGCATCCTCCATTACCCCTGAACCTCCTCTTGGTGTGGTTCCTTTCCAATCTGATTTTCAATACTTGACAAATCGCTGCGCTCGCCCTCACCTTCTTGACTCACTGTGCTTGGAAAGGCTTTGGTTTTGGTCTTTATGAACAAGGCCGACATACACTCATTCCCGTGACTACACGCAAACACAATGATCGCAGCGGTCTCGGTTTTCCTGAAACACCTACACCGAGAAACCTCGTGTCGGGCCAGATCCTGAAGATGACGACGCACCCCTACCAAACCATCATCACCCACTTTGCCATCATCACCCACAGAGTCGATAGACCCTGAATCTATCCCTCCTAACTTTTTTTTTTCATAAATGCTATCTTCATAGGTCCTCTCACTTATCAACGCGATAATGAGGACCCATCTTCTCTTCCCTTCAGTATCCATACATGATCAAGAGGATTCGCCTTCGATTAATGTTGTTGAGTGCCAGATGACGACTCCATCCTCACTTACCTTAGGCGGATTTACTCCTATATTCAACGCGCCTTACCGCTCAAACTCAAACCATGTCAATGAGTCGACTATAGAAATCAACATCCACACAGAGGAGGATCCTCACATTGTGAAGATCGACAATCCCTTAACACATCGTAACAAGCCGCCTTTACTACCTTTCTCCGTACTCCGCAACCAAGCTTTCGCTTGTCCTACGCCGACATGCCAGAATTGATCCTACCATCATCTGTCCATAACATCACCCTAAACCCCGATTCCAAACTAGTCAAACAAAAACCGAGAAAATGCATCCACGCATTGCCCTCTTGGTCAAAGAAGAGCTTCAACGACTTCTTTCTGCTTTCCTTCATCTTGCCTATCGACTATCCTCAATGGATTTCTAACATCGCACTGCTACTAAAGCGACGGGGACTTCGATATGCACGGATTTCTCGAGACCTTAACCTCGCTTGCCCCAAGGATGACTTCCTCCCAAGTATTGATCAACTTGTTGATCTCACCGCGGCCATGAAATGCTTTCTCTCATGGATGGCTTTTCGGATACAATCAAATTTTGGTAGCCCCGCCGATCAACATAAAACTACCTTCATAACTCCTTGGGGAACCTTCTGTTATCGTGTCATGCCATTTGGCCTTAAGAATGCTGGTGCGACCTATCAACGGGCTATGACTTACATTTTTCATGACATTATGCACACTATCCTTGAGGATTATGTCGATGATCTTCTTGGCAAATCTAAACATCGCAGTGAACATCTCGATGTTTTAACCATTATTTTCGATCGCCTGTTACAATATTCAGTCCGGCTTCAACCAAAGAAATGTGTCTTTGGTGTTCTTTCAGGAAAACTTCTTGGCTTTATCGTCTCTTTGCATGGCATTGAGGTCGATCCATCTAAAGTAAAAGCTATCCTAGAAATGCCCCCACCCAAAAACCTCAAACAATTGCGTAGTTTGTAGGGTAAACTTCAATCCATCCGGCGTTTCATCTCCCAACTCTCGATCGATGTCAACCTTTCCATCACCTTCTTAAAAAGGACATTGCCTTTCAATGGAGTGAAGAGTGTCACCAAGCCTTTGAAGCTCTCAAATCCTATCTCTTGCAGCCACCCGTGCTTATTCCACCTCAGGATGATCGCCCTTTCTACCTTTACCTTTCTGCCACTGACCATGCTATAGGAGCCATGCTCACACATCGGACTCGACACGTCGAGAACAAGCCATTTATTATATAAGTCGTACTCTCGTGGATTACGAGACTAGGTATACACATGTAGAAAAATTGTGCCTAGCCCTATCATTCGTAGCCACCAAACTCCGACATTACCTCCTGAATCACAAAACTTTTGTCATCACCAACACGGACCCCATTCATTATATGTATGCCAAACCACATCTAAACCAACGCATCGCCCGATGGCTTATGCTCCTCGCCGACCTCGACCTTGAGTTTGTACAACAGAAGTCAATCAAAGGACAAACTATTGCAGACCAACTTGCGGAGGCCCCTTTACCTGGGGAACAATTCACCAATTTTAATTTCCCTGACGAACTCATCGCCACTCTTTCACTCAGGGAAGAGTCGTATCAAATGACCCTCTTCTTCGATGGATCTAAATGCCAGCGCGGCGGAGGAGCCGGCGTTGTTCTCATTCCTCTTGACGCTGAACCTATGCCTCTTTCATTCCGGCTTGATTTCCCCTGCACTAATAATACAACGGAATACGAGGCCCTTGTTTTGGGTCTCCAGGTTGCGTTACACTTAGGTGTCAAATCTATTAATATTTTTGGCGACTCTCAATTGGTAGTCAATCAAGTTATGGGCATCTACCAATGTAAGAATGAGGAACTTCAAAAGTACAAACATTACGTGGATTCACTTTTGACCTCATTTACTCATTATTCTATCCAGACCATTCCCCGCTCCACTAACAAATTTGCAGATACTATGGCTTGCTTAGCCTCGCAAATTCCTGCCTCACCAACTGACTCTGACATATTCGTCTTGGTCCAACAACTTTTTGCCCCATCCTACTCAACCCCGGTTGTTTGTATGATAAATAATGTGTCTGCTAATTCACAGGATACCTGGTACCACCAATTTCACGACTACCTTACAACCTCTCGCTTCTCCCACCGACCTTACTAGTAACGAAAACGTGCTTTTCTTAAAAGTGTTTCTCGTTATGTTGTCATGGGGGACTCCTCTATAAACGTGGCTTTGATGGCATCCTCCTTCGATGTCTAACCGGCGCGGAGGTCACCTATACCATCCAACAAGTCCATGACGGCATTTGTGGTGGACATTTTAGTGGCCTTGCCATGGCCAAACGAATCCTTCGCCTAGGTTATTATTGGCCTACTCTTAATAACGACTGCTACGAATATGTCAAGCGTTGTGTTATGTGTCAACAACATGCCAACCTTCAACATACTCCTAGCCATCCGCTACAAGTCGCACGAGATCTTTGGCCTTTCTCACAATGGGGTTTAGACCTTATTGGTGAGATCCACCCACCCTCTTCGCAACGTCACCGTTGGATAATCACAGCAACCGAATATTACACAAAATGGGTGGAGGCCATTCCACTCATTTCAATCAAAAAGAAAAAATTGTTGTCGATTCGTTAACCATCACATTATTTGTCGTTTTGGTATTCCTCATCGCCTAATAACAGATAATGGTAAATCTTTTAAAAATAAGTTGTTACAAGACCTTTGTGACAACTTTGGTATCAAACTTAGTTTCTCATCACCTTACTATCCGCAGGCCAATGGTCAAGCTGAATCTTCTAATAAAACCCTAACCAAAATCCTCATGAAAGTTGTCAATGAGTCCGGAAGAAACTGGCATGATCACATTCCCTTTGCCCTTTGGGCTTATCGTACTAGCATTCGTACCTCCACTAATGCCACACCATTTTCTTTGGTATATGGTACCGAGGCTGTCTTGCCTCTCGAAGTACAAATACCCTCCCTCAGAATATCTCTTCAGGATATTCTCACCAATGATGATTTCCGCCAAGAGCGGTTAGCCCAATTAGAGCTTCTTGACGAGCGTCATCTTACGGCTCTTGATCACCTTCAAATCTACCAAAAACGCATCAAGCGTGCTTATGATAAACGACTTCATGAGCGTACTTTTAAGGTTGGTGATCTTGTCCTCAAAGAGAATCAACATGTAACCAAACTAGAAAAGAGTAAACGTGGAAAATTTGCTCCTAATTGGATTGGGCCTTACATTATCACTCACACTTATGGATCAGGCACTTATCGTTTAGCTTCGCTTAATGGTAAACCTGAGCCTGAGCCCCTTAATGCCTTGCATCTTCGACCATTCTACTGTTGAAATTAGTGTTATATCACTTCTTATCTACCTTACGCTCGTCCCTTGAGCTCATTTACCACCGCATACACTTTGTTTCTTACATCTCAAAATCAAATCAAGCTCACATGGTTTGATTATCACCTCCCCTTAAAAGATGTCTTCCCCTTTTTAGTCTAGTCCATGACTTCAAAGTATCAAAATAACACATTCTTAATTAAAACACTTATGGGATTTTCTTGAGTCAAACTTCCTACAAAAACTA
Source organism: Taxus wallichiana var. yunnanensis (assembly GCA_018340775.1). Classification (NCBI taxonomy): domain Eukaryota; kingdom Viridiplantae; phylum Streptophyta; class Pinopsida; order Cupressales; family Taxaceae; genus Taxus; species Taxus wallichiana. The sequence goes on from CM031237.1 coordinate 347,935,450, forward strand.
GATGCTTTATGCCCAACGGACATCTAGACCTCTAAATTATACAATAGACTCGCTCCTCAAGGACAAATATATGCCAAACTATTGCTACTATTATATATAGATCGCTCCCCGAAGGACAATATACATAAACACCGCATTCAAGCTACTATAAATAGATCGCTCCTCAAGGACAGCTATACACAAATAGCCTTTTTATCGAAGCTTCTCGCATTGATCAGCTTCGTGAAGACCTCAAGAACAACAAAATACATATCCCATGTAGACTTCCCGCATCGATCAGTCTATATCCAGCAAAATAAAATAAAAATAAAAGCAGTATTTCAAAACACTTTTGAGTCATGGACTTGTCTATTTAGGTTTGATTCTCTTTTGTCAGAATAATCATCTTATAATAAGTTCTCTGCACCCTCGCCCACATCAACCACCTCACCTCACCATTTGTTAAAGCAACAAAACTCAAGGGACGTGACGTATATCCGATATATTGTGATTATACCACTCTTTTCACCTATCGACTTCTCGCCTATGCAAGGTACCTAGGGATTCAAGCTCATCCTACATTAATATGTGGTTTGTTTAGCTCTTCTCAATTACGGGACACTCTTGCCTCTTTTTCTCGGCTCTAGGATTGTGTGTTGACCTTAATCAGGACACGATTCCCTACTACTTGGGAATGCTAACTTTCGCTTTACCCTACCAACACCAACAACATTACCCTACCAACATCAAATTTTTACCAACCAACAAAATTGCCTAACCACAACCAAATTGCCTGAATTCACCTCTCCCTGATCCTAAGGGAGAACTACATCGGTCTGAGGCCCTTCCTTGCTTTGTGCAATGGGCTATGTAGGCAGCACTTAGGAGACATGGGGTCTCCCAAGGTTAGCTCGACCATCCCCTACCTTACCCTATCATGTGTTGTCAATATAAATATTTTTTGTGTATTTCTATTTGCCAACGTTCCTCTTTATCCTTTTTCAAAACAAACAAAAACAACATTCAAAACACAACCATTCTTATTATTATCATCACTCAAAAGAACATACATCTTTAGTTTTATTTTAGATGTTAAACAAATACATCTTCTCTATCATCGACTCGCAGGTCGGCATCCTTATTTATTCTTATATTCCTATAAAATTCACTTAGACCTTGCACCTCCTCCCGAATCAGGTGGTGATCGTGATCGTCGATGCCCCTCAGCTGGCCTCTCCATCCTCAAAGGTGCCACTACCATTGGTTCCTCCCATTGATCCGCCAACATCTCCTGTAACATACGAATACGTCCTCTCACGTGGAGGAATCTTGCCTCCAGCCTCTCTCCACTCAGTGAATCGTGAAGCCTCTAACAATCCCATTGTCTCATTCACCTGTGTTTGAAGCTGGCGAGCCAAATCCTGCAGACGATCTCTCTCCGCTGTAATCACAGCTATGTCAGGGCACTCACGTGCACCTCGCAGCTCTGCTACCCACCATACTCTATACGCCTCTGTTCCCGCATCCATAACCCTACGATCGGCTGCTATCTCTTCTGGCCCTTTCGGAGGTGTAGGCCAGGGAGGTGAGAATGCTGCCTCGGCATCAATCCTCATGTATGGTCTATATGTCATAGGAATATCCTGAACGAACCCAAATTGTCGCCGCACGCGATCTAGAGGAATCCTCTCGTACTCACCCGGCCTATGCCCTGCGATCCACCTCAATCGCTCTACACCCCTCAACTCCTCAGCTATGTGCTCTGTCACCATATAGTTCCCGTACGGCCTCCAACAAATATCCGCAATCGTCACCATCTCCCATACCTGTCTATAATACTCGATGTCATCTATCACGGCCTGGGATCTCGCTTCTTGTTCTGTCTGGACCCATCGTCTGAATCCCAACCTTTGCACTCCCGCCTCCCCGACTAATGGGTCGGCCTATTGACGCACACAAACAATATGCTCATAGCCCAACAATGTAATAAGTACGAACAATCCAAAGTGTCGCCTCGTGTTTTCGCTTGCATGCCCATAAACCCCTATATAACTCTGCCAGATATGCGGGTGCCCATGCGAATGTCACGCTCATTTCTATCATTTCCCAAATAACACTCATCAATGCTTTGGGAAATCTTCCACCTTCCGCCCTCGGCAATGCATAATACCCCACCGCTATCATTAATAGCACGGCCAACCTTGTTTCCTCAGGGTGTGTTGCATACATTGTACCATACGTAAATGATAAACCTCGCTGTGTCAAATCTCGTGCAGCTGACCCAAATACTGTTGTTATCGCTGCCCGCCCCGCGCTGGGCAACGCCTGATACACTATTTTTCCTATCATTGGGAGTCTCAAAATACGGAACACATCTTCCAAAGTCACTGTCATCTCCCCTGGGTTAGATAGAAGGTATTCTTTTCTGGATTCCATCTCTCAATCAACGCCTGCAACATAGCATGGTTACGCGCGATTCTTGAATAATAGCGGATTCCACTTAACCCCAACCGATTTATCAATGCCCATTCAGCTGGTGTTACATCCGCTCGGATTCGTGACAACAACGCTGGCACAGTATCATTCATCCTTAACCTTGCTTCTGCTTGCATACATCAAAACGACACATAATTATTCAAAAGAACAAATCTCTACGGGTTTTTTCTCAAATTCTGGAAACTCTTACAGTGACCGATATCGGTTATGAATAACCGATACCGGTTTGCTAACCGATACTAGTTATTTCTAAACGATACCGGTCACTGTCAAAAATATACCTACCCTGCTTAAAGCATACACCTACGATAATTATTTTGCCCGTTTACTCCTATTTATACCTAAAAACATACATGCCCACCCTGTTTACCTACCCCGTAGCACTCATACCACCCCCAACCCTTGCCTATCACCTTTTTCTCATCTTTACCCACTTACACTTCTTTCATTTTATTTACAACACATGCAAGAATCAAATTACAAACCAAACAGCTTTACCTCTCTGATGCAAAGCAGCTTGGGGGAACATGTCTTCCCCTCGTCCCGCCTCGCTGGATGCTTCTCCTCGCTCACCATGTTCACCACCCTCTTCAAATATAACTTGTCTTCCGCCTTCCGAATCTCAGCCCACGCTCACTTCACCTGCTCTCTTTCTCCTTATCACTTAAATTCTTTCATGCAATTACCTATAGAATTGTCAAACAAATGTCGCATTCGCATATTTAACTTGTTGCATGACTCTAAAATAAGAATGCTAAAAATAAGAACTTAAGTCACAACCCAAAGCAGCTTCTATTTTTAGGAAAATAATTCTTTGCATAACCGATATCGGTTACATAACCGATACCGGTCATATAGCTACCGACATCGGTTACATAACCGATATCGGTGATGTCCCCCGTTGCTTAAACCTAAGCCTTTTTTTTTTCATTTTTACAAATTTTTGTGGCGCCGTCCCTTTTTCCCGCATTTAACAACACCATTATCCATATTTTTCATTAAATCCACATCTCATTACAATTTCATCAACATCATCTATCTACATTACAAAAACACACAAGCCATCAACTAACGATATCAAAAGCTATCAATCTATACACCATTTGGATCCAACTTAATAGCTACATACATTCAATTTCACAAAACCAGCGACAAAACATACAACATTTCATAATACAACATGTCAACTAAACTCATCATTTATATATACATACATACATCCCATCAACAAAAGACATCAACATCATTAATATATAACACCATGTAAATCAAACTCATCATACATTAAATATCACAAACCATTTTCAAAACACTTAACACATTTTTACGCACAACATGTGGGTCAAATCATCATATCTATATATATACAAAGTTTCAAATATACAATGTGCCCAGATCGGGCCTCTCGTGATCTCATAATACAACAAAGCCGCACGCAGCCGCAATAATCATCAATAATCTCGACTCGCTCGCAGCCGGTCTCTCTCTCATATAAACATACTCGCTCACAGTCAGTATCCACCGATAACCCGTATCGCTCGCAGCCGGTATATATACAATAAATGAATGAATGAATAAATGAATACATAATATCTAGGCACGCAGCCTCTATAACCATAGCCGGTCACAGACCGGTGCCTATATCCAATGAACCAATACAAAAATATATGCAGGGACCCTCGCCTCTCCCACCGCCTCCGCCTCGTCTCGCCCGCTGGTCCCTCGTGCCGCCTCTCGCCTCCTCGCCTATCATGCACACCCACCGGCCGTGGCCGCACACTCCCCGAGATCTCTGCTCGAGAGGTCTCTACTCTATGTGCCGCATATGGTCGAGATCAGCCCCGGTACCATCAAGAATATCCTGATAGTACCGGGCCTCCGCTCTAGCCTCCATATAACGATCTCGAGCCACCGTAGGTGCTGGGCTGGTCCCCTGACTCCTACTACCAAAGGCCCCCCGTGCGTGCCTCGTGCTGCCCGCCGGTGGTGCCTGTGGGTGCAGGTGGTGGTACTGCACTGCTCGGGCTGTGCGGCGGCACGCACCACCGGTGCTGCTGCTGCTTGCTTGTGCCTGCTGGTACTCGTACTGCTCGCACTCGAGCTCGAGCCTCGGCTAGCTGCCCCTGTAAGACACCTATCTCGCCTCGCGCAGCAGCAAGCTGCCTCGTAATAACCGTACTTCGCCTCCGAGCTGGTCCTCTCTCGCTTCTAACAAAATCGCTAAGTCTCGGCCGTGCAAGGCCGTGCTATCCTCGCAGCTCTCTCTCCGGCCCACCAAACCAAAAATGCTCCTGCAAACAAATGCATCATCTACTTGTATCATCTTCCGCCTCTCAAAGAACCCAATCTGGGTCCACGGGCCGTGGTGCGCAGTGGAGCTCTACATCATCCCTCCCAGACCGAGGGAAGCGAGGTGGCTCATCCTGCCGTAGCCCCATCTCGCCCGCACCCTCTCCAGGGGTATCCTCTCATACTCTCCCGGCCTCCGTCCCGCTATCCAGAATGTATACTGGATCCACTGCAACTGTGCTCGGGCTCCTCCGTGTGGGTGATGACCTCTATAAGGTCTCCATACAATATCTAACGCTGTCAAGCCCTCTAACATATGTCTATAATAAGTGACGTCCCGCCCTGCAAGCACTGCTCGTGGCTGGCCCACGACCCCCAACCACCTCTGAAAGCCGTATCTATAGATGACTCAGGCCCCGGCCGCTGGGCAGCCCTACTGGTCTAATGCATATGATATGCTCATATGCCCAACAGTGTAGTAAAAACGTCGAGCAAATCCCGAATCGCCTCATCCGGCGATAGCCCCACAGCCTTCTGCAGATAATCGCACTGTATACTGGTGCCCAAGCATAACATGTGTGCTCCTCCACCATCTCATGTAGCACCCCCATAAGCGCCCGTGGAAAGCGGCCTCCCTCTGAGTCTGGGAGGGCGAAGCAGGTGATCCCGATCATCATCAGCACGGCAAGCCGTGTCTCATGGCGGTGGGCTCGGTACATATCCCCATACGCGATACTCACGCTGTGATATGTCAGTAGCGCAGCTGCATCCCCGAATACGTGTAGGATGCTGTCCATGGCTGTCTCAGCGTCAACCTGAAAGACTACCTCTCCATCAATCGGTAATCGAAGGATGCGATACACATCCTCCAATGTGATGGTCATCTCTCCAGTCGGGAGATGGAACACATTGGTCGCCGGATCCCATCTCTCGATGAGGGCGACCATCAAACTGTGATCCCGCTGCGATCGCTCAGCACTCACTGACTCCGCCGAGTCCCACTCGCGCATGATACCCCATCGCACAAGCGGACACGTGTGGCCGCATCCGTCTCAACAACGGGGCATCCTCGCCCCGCATCGTCACCGCCGACGTGCCTCGCAAAACCAACTCACTACATTAGCCCTACTCTCTATCACAACATCTACTTATCCCCTCTATACCCCTTTTTTTTTATCCCCCCGACCACACCCCGACTCTCTAACAAACCCCTCTACCCACCTATATTCTACAATATCCCCCAACATCTTCACACCCAACACACCAAACCCAATCATAAACAACACCACACAACCCAACACGCCATCCCCAACAAGAACTTAACATCCAAAACCACCACAAAACGACGCAACAAAATAGAAAATCCTGCCTAGGGACCGGTACCGGTCACCCTTAACCGACCCCGGTCCCCTTTCCACCGACGCCGGTCCACTCCCGACCGACACCGGTCACCAACAAACCCGACCTACCCAAGAATTTCGCGACCGATGCCGGTCGCTTAGTGACCGACATCGGTCACTGGAAAATTCCCGAGCCGAACCCGACGCGGCTACCCCATTCCCTTTTTTTCCTATTTCTCCCTCTATACCCACCCAAACACCCTAAAAACCTACCCACCCAGCCGCCTTGGCCTATTTAACCTATCTACCCTCTCCTTTTTTCAAATAACTTCCATTTATTAATTATTTTATCAAAATCTAGCATTCCTACCCAAAACCCAAATACAACGCATAATACAATCAAATCCATACAATGAGGGGTTTCGAACCTACCGGTACGACGACACGTCGTCGTGGTGGGATGGGTGGTGGTGGTCCAAATGCCGGTCCAGCCCCTCCGCTCCTCCCCGGCCGTGCCATAGCTCCACCTCTCCTCTGCTGGGTCCTCCACCAATCAACTGCTACCTCCTACTCACTCGGGCCCACTAATCACTCACTCCTCCACTCAAATAGCGCCACCTCAACCAACAAATGCTCCAATCTCAACAATCCACCTCAGACAACTCCAATTGGTTTTCAAATTGACAATGTGACAATGACCGGCCGTATTTTTCTTTTTATAGGTTTTTGACCTATAACCGATATCGGTTTTATTGTGCCCTAAGGAACCGGTATCGGTCATCTAACCGATATCGGTCATACACAATCGATATCGGTTTTATCTCACCTCTACCCCAATTTCTGGCCCTTATTTACTAATAGCCCTTTCTACCAACATCGCCTATATCCACCTTCGTTGACAACCCTTTGTTAACTTCATTGGCCCGACCCAAGGCCGTAACCTACCATTTGGCCCGACCCACGGCCACAACCAACCCATTTGCCCGACCCAAGGCCGCAACCAACCCATTTGGCCCGACCCAAGGCCGTAAACCAACCATTTGCCCGACCAAGGCAAGGCCGCAACCAACCTATTTGGCCCGACCCAAGGCCGTAACCTACCATTTGGCCCGACCAACGGCCGCAACCAACCTATTTGGCCCGACCCAAGGCCGTAACCACCATTTGGCCCGACCCACGGCCACAACCAACCCATTTGCCCGACCCAAGGCCGCAACCAACCCATTTGGCCCGACCCAAGGCCGTAACCTACCATTTGGCCCGACCCAAGGTCGCCAATTCCAACCCATTTGCCCGACCCAAGGCCGCAACCTACCATTTTTGGCCCGACCCAAGGCCGCAACCAACCATTTGGCCCGACCCAAGGCCGAACACTGGCCCGACCCGGCCGTGATTACCATTGGCCCGACCCAAGGCCGTACCCAACTCATTGGCCCGACCCATTTGGCCGCACTCCAACCATTTGGCCCGACCTAAGGCCGCACCATCTAAATACCTCGCCCAAACTCAACATTTTATAATTTTCTCCACCCATCATGTAGCTTTTTTTTTTGTTCAATCGAGCTCACCTGCTCGTGTTTTAGCATGATTAGGGTCCTCGACTTGATCACCGACCAACTTTGCCTAGACCAAGACCGTGACGTTTATCTCAACCAAACCAACCATTTGCACGCCGAACATGCCTAAACGTTCCTCGTACCTTACCCGTTATATCCCCGAGCTACTTCCTATGCCTTGATACCAGGATTATATCACCCTTGTTTGGATAAACTATCGACCTTTGCCTATGAATTGCTTGTTTTCTCTTCAAAATCATGTACCCCGTCACACACTACGCATGTCAACGCAAGCGCCTCTTCTTCCTCGACCTACCCCACCATCTTACCATTATCTCAACACCATTTCCCTTTATCAACCCTATCCCTGATTTCACGCTACCTCAATCTGTGATAGATTTGAGGGGGATTACCTATACCATTAACAGGGGTAACCACTTCTTATTATTGTCCATGCAGCTTTAACAAAGACAAGCTACACGACAACAAGGGGCTAATGTAGACACCAAATTTGTGTCTTACGACCCCCTGTGCCCCGCATCTCATTTCACAACCTAACCTCATCACCTAAACCTTACACAATTATTTATTAATTACCTTATAATTAATAAATCCACATCACCATACCTGCCACCTCATTTTGCCACCTCATCATGACCTAGTCTTAACCCTAAACTAACCTAATTAAGACCTATAACTTGGTCCACATTCCACACCTATGACTAATTACTCCTCATCCGCACCTAAAACCAACTTCATAATGACTTGACCAAGCCCGCAACTAATCCCTCGGGAGAAAAGGAGGGAAAGCTGGCTATTTTACCAAAAATAGCCCACTTTGACCTGACCGATACCGACACTGTTCCTATTCGACCACCGCCGGTTGCATAAACCGCCATCGCTCCTCAGTAAATGACCACTTCCAACCAAAAACAAAGGATCGATTTTCATTTGATCGAGAAAAGAGAAATCATCGAAAGGATCCGGATTTTGCTTGGCCGAGCAGAGACAAGTGAAGAAACAAGAAGAGTTTGCAGAGAAGGACATCAAGCCCAAGACCGCAACTGAATAACCAGAGCTCAGTAACACTCATCCGAGCATCAGAAGAGGAGATAACTCATCTTGGATTGTCAGATCATCCAACTTGGGTCCTGTTCTCATCATCACAGTCCTGAAACCTGCACCTGCATCAGGGACGAGTAAGTAGTGTTTTATATGTTTCTAAGCACCATTTTCTTGAACCTGTTGATTAATAGTAATCATAAGTTTATTCCTAGATCTACTACCAGCAACATACTGCACTTAACCTTCACCCATACATCCTGATATTTCCCAGAAGGCCATTTTACCACACTCTGAGTCTTCCCTATCCTCCCATCATTCCCCTCACCATCCATCCAAATCTTAATAACCCCACAATCACCTTACGCAACCAACCTCTATCCGTAAGCACTTAGATTGCTGACCCTACCGGTATCGCTTATCCCCTACCGGCAAATGGTTCTCTAACCGTGGTCGGTTATCCAAAGCTGATCGACCGCGCTTGGCCACCGTGACTTATACCCCAAAACCTTTTCTCACCTATTTGCCACCTAACAACCTCGTATCCACCGGTTTATCCCTCTAACTCAACCTGGATGTATCAACGATCAGTAAACAAACCAACAACGTGACGCTTTATTATTGATAGTTTAGCTCCTATTGCTTTGTAACGAGATACCTAAATCGTGATTTTGCAATAGCTTTTTTATTATCATTTGTGTTAAATTCGTATTAAAAGGGGAACTCACCACCTTCAAAGGAAGTTTTATATTTCCCGGGCCTAAGGCAGCTCCCTCATTTATTGTCTAATTAAAATCTGTGGTCCTGTATTCTTACTTGCAGTAGTCCTTCCAAGACAAAAAGGAGTTCTTCGCAATGATCCGATCTTTCTCTACGGTACGCGCACACCATCTCAACATTCAACAGTATTCCTCCTAGCCCTAACCCTTATCTATTTCTCAAAGGAATGATAGGATAGAAGGAGGGAGAGGGAGGGGGAGACGGGCAGAGGGAGAGGGGAGGAGGGGAGTGGGAAGGGAAGAGAGATAGAGAGCGAGAGGGAGAGATTGATGGTGAGGGGGGGAGAGGGAGATGGAGAGGGAGAATTGGGGGGAGAGGGATATGTAGTGGGAGGGAGAGGGAGCAGAGTGCAGTGAGAGGAGAGAGAGGAGAAAGGGAGGAGGAGGTGGAGAGGGGAAAGGGAGGGGGAGGGGGAGGGAGAGGGAGAGAGAGAGAGCAACAGCAGGGCTGTGGCGCAGGGGAGGAGGAAGGGGAGGGAGAGAAGGCAAGGGATAGGGAGAGGGATTGGGAGAGGGGGATCAGGAGGGGAGAGGGAGCAGGGAGAGAGGGGATGGGGAGGGGAGAGGGAGAGGTGGAGAGGGGGATAGGGAGAGAGAGAGAGAGTTAGAGAGAGAGAGAGGGGGAGGGAGAGAGAGAGAGAGAGAGAGAGAGAGAGGGAGGGAGAGGGTGAGGGAGAGAGAGAGGGGGATCGGGAGGGGAGGGGAGAGGGGGATGGGGAGAGGAGTGGGAGGGAAAGGGATAGGTAGAGGGAGGGGGAGGGAGAGGGACAGGAGGGGGAAGGGGAAGGGGGAGGAGAGAGAGAGCAAGAGAGGGAGAGAGAGACATCGAGGGAGAGGATGAGGGAGAGGGAGAGGAAGTGGGAGCAGGAGGGAGAGGGGGAGGGGGGAGAGGGGGGGGAGAGGAGAGGGAGGGAGAGGGAGAGGGAGAGGGGGGGGGAGGGGGGAGAGGATTGGGAGGTAGGGGGAGAGGGAGTAGAGGTGAGAGGGGGAGGGGCAGGGAGGGAGGGAGAGAGAGTGAGAGGCGAGGGAGGGGGCAGAGAGAGAGAGAGAGGAGGAGGGAGAGGGAGAGGGAGAGGGAGAGGGAGAGGGAGAGGGAGGAGGGAGAGGGAGCAGGGAGAGAGAGAGAGAGAGGAGAGGGAGAGGGTGGGAGCACGAGGGGAAAGGGAGAGGGAGAGTGAGAGGGGGAGAGATGAGGGGAAGGGGGAGGGAGAGGGAGAGAGAGGGAGAGGGATAGGGAGAGGGATAGAGGAGGGGAGGGAGAGAGAGGGGAGAGGGAGAGGGAATGGGGAGGGAGAGGAGAGGGAGAGGGAGAGGGAGATTGGGAGGGAGAGGGGGAGGGGGAGAGGAGAGGAAGAGCGAGCGAGAGAGAGAGAGAGGGAGGAGAGAGGAGAGGGAGGGAGGGAGGGAGGGAGGAGGGAGGGAGGGAGGGGGAGGGAGGAGAGAGGAGAGAGAGAGAGGAGAGGGAGGGGAGGGAGAGGGAGAGGGAGGGGGATGGGAGAGAGAAGAGGGCATATGGGAGGGGGAGGGAGGGAGAGGAGGAGAAGAGAGAGAGAGAGGGAAGGGAGAGAGGGAGGAGGGAGAGGGAGAGGGGGAGAGGGGGAGGGGGGAGAGAGAGAGGAGAGGAAAGGGAGAGGGAGGGTGAGTGGAGAGGGGGAGGGAGAGGGAGTGGAGTGGTAGAGTGGGAGAGAGGGGGAGAGTGGGAGAGGGAGGAGGAGGAGGTGAGGGGGGAAGGAGAGGAGAGGGAGAGAGAGAGGGAGAGGGAGCCGGGGAGTGGGAGGGAGGGGGAGATGGAGAGGGGAGGGAGGGAGAGGGGGAGGGAGAGGGAGTAGGAGGAGGGACATGGAGAGGAGAGGGGGAGGGGAGGGAGAGGGAGGAGGGGGAGGGAGAGGGAGGGTGAGGGAGAGGAGAGAGGAGAGGAGAGGGAGAGGGAGAGCGGAGAGGGAGAGGAAGAGGGAGAGGAAAGGACAGGGAGCTTGAGAGGGAGGGGAGAGGAGAGGGAGAGGGGGAAGGGGAGAGGAAGGGGAGAGGGAGGGAGGGTAGAGGTAGAGGGAGGGAGAGGGAGAGGGATAGGAGAGGGAGAGGGAGAGGGAGGGGGAGGGGGAGAGGGAGAGAGGGAGAGGGAGAGGGAGAGAGAGGGAGAGGAGAGGAGAGGGAGAGGGGAGAGAGGGAGAGGGAGAGGGGGGAGAGGGAGAGAGAGAGAGAGAGAGGGAGGGGAGAGGGAGGGAGTGGGAGAGTGGGAGGGACAGGGGAAAGGGATAGGGAGGGGATAGGGAGCATGAGAGGGAGAAAGTGATGAGGAGTGGGAGGGAGAGGGGGAGGGGGAGGGTGAGGGAGAGAGGGAGGGGAAGGGGAGAGAGAGAAAGTGAGAGAGAGAGAGAGATCAATGGAGAGGACTAGGGTGAGTCCAATGGAGAGGGAGAGGGGATGGGGGAGGGGAGGGAGAAGGTAGAGGTAGAGGGAGTTGGAGAGGGAGAAGGGGTGGGAGAGGTAGGGGGAGAGGGAAAGCAAGGGGGAGAGAGAGAGAGACATAGAGAGAGAGAGGGTGCAGAGGGAGGAGGGGGACCGGGAGGGAGGTGGAGGGTGAGGGATAGAGATGGCGAGGTGGAGGAAGAGAGGGAGAGGGGAAGGGGGAGGGAGAGAGGGAGAGATTTGGAGAGGGAGAGGGAGAGAGAGAGGGAGGGAGAGAGAGGGAGAGGGAGTGGGAGAGGGAGGAGAGAGAGAGAGAGAGAGGCGAGAGGGAGGGAGAGGGGAGAGGGCGACGGGGAGGGAGGAGGGAGAGGAGAGAGAGAGAGGAGAGGGAGAGAGGGCTAGAGAGAGAGGAGAGGGAGGGAAGAGGGAGAGGGAACAGGAGAGGGAGAGGGAGAGGGAGAGGGAGTGGAGAGGGAGGGAGGAGAGAGAGAGGAGAGGGAGTGGGAGTGGTAGAGGGAGATGGAGAGGGAGCGAGAGAGGGTGATGAGAAGGGGGAGGGGGACAGGGGGGAGGATGGGAGAGAGAGAGAGAGGGGAGGGGAGAGGGTGAGAGGGAGAGGGAGAGAGAGAGGGGAGGGGGAGAGAGGGAGAGGGGGAGGGAGGGGGAGGGAGGGAGAGGGAGAGAGAGAGGGGGGAGGGTGAGGGTGAGGGGAGAGGGAGAGGAAGAGAGAAAGGGAGAGGAGAGGGCTAGAGAGGGAGAGGGGAGGGAGAGGGGGATGGAGAGGGAGAAGGAGAGTGAGGGCGAGGGCGAGGGCGAGGTGGAGGGTGAGGGAGAGGGAGAGGGAGAGGGAGAGAGAGAGAGAGGAGAGAGAGAGAGGGTGAGAGGGAGAGGGCTAGAGAGGGAGAGGGGGAGGGCATGGGGGATGAGGGAGGGAGTGAGAGTGGGAGAGGGGGAGGGGGGGGGAGGGGGAGTGCGTGGAGGGGGAGGGAGAGGGAGCGGGAGAGGGAGAGGGAAAGGGAGCGGGATAGGGGGAGGGAGAGGAGAGGAGGGAGAGAGGAGGGAGGGGGGAGAAGGATGGGGAGGGCAGGGAGGAGGAGAGAGAGGGAGGGAGGGTAGGGAGCGGAGAGGGGGGAGGGGAGGGGGAGAGGAGGGAGGAGGGAGAGGGAGAGGGGGAGAGGGAGAGGAGAGAGAGAGAGACTAGAGAGTGCAAAGGTGAGAGGGAGGGAGGGGAGGGGGGGGGGAGGGAGGGTGAGGGGAGGGAGAGAGATAGAGAGGGAGAGAGGAGAGTGCGCAGTGCGAGTGAGAATGAGAGAGAGAAAGGGAGAGGGAGTGGAGTGGAGGAGAGGAGAGAGAGTGGAGGGAGGGGGGGGGTGGGGGTGGTTTAGGGGGGGGGATGGGGAGGGGCGAGGTAAAGGGGGAGAGAGAGATAGAGAGAGAGGGAGAGGGATAGAGAGAGAGAGAGGGTGAGGGGGAGGGAGAGAGATAAGAGTGAGAGGGAGGGAGGGAGAGGAGAGGGAGATAGAGAGAGAGGGAAAGGGAGTCGGGGAGGGGGAGGAAGTGGGAGATGGATAGGAGAGGGACAAGGAGAAGTATGGAGAGGGGGAGGGTGAGGGGAGAGGGAGAGGGAGAGGAGAGGAAGAGGGGGAAATGGAGAGGGAAGGGAGAGGGGAGAGAGGGAGAGGGAGGGAGAGGAGAGTGAGAGAGGGAGAGGCAGAGGGAGAGAGAGGCAGAGGAGAGAGAGAGGAGAGAGAGAGAGAGAGGAGAGGGAGCAAGAGATGGAGAGCGAGGATGGGGAGGGGGGGAGAGAGTGAGAGAGGGGGAGGGAGAGGGAGAGGGAATGGGAGAGGGAATGGGAGAGGGACATGGAGAGGGAGAGGGAGAGGAGAGGGAGAGAGAGAGGAGAGGGAGGGAGGGGAGGGGGAGGGAGAGGAGAGGAGAGGAGAGAGAGAGAGAGAGAGAGAGAGAGAGAGAGAGAGAGAGAGAGAGAGAGAGAGGGAGAGGGAGAGGGAGAGGGAGAGGGAGAGGGAGAGGGGAGGGAGGGAGGAGGGGAGGGAGAGGGAGAGAGGAGAGGAGAGAGAGAGAGAGAGAGAGAGAGAGAGAGAGAGAGAGGAGTGGGAGAGGGAGAGAGAGAGAGAGAGAGAGAGAGAGAGAGAGAGAGAGAGAGAGAGAGAGAGAGAGAGAGAGAGAGAGAGAGAGAGAGAGAGAGAGAGAGAGAGAGAGAGAGAGAGAGAGAGAGAGAGAGAGAGAGAGAGAGAGAGAGAGAGAGAGAGAGAGAGAGAGAGAGAGAGAGAGAGAGAGAGAGAGAGAGAGAGAGAGAGAGAGAGAGAGAGAGAGAGAGAGAGAGAGAGAGAGAGAGAGAGAGAGAGAGAGAGAGAGAGAGAGAGAGAGAGAGAGAGAGAGAGAGAGAGAGAGAGAGAGAGAGAGAGAGAGAGAGAGAGAGAGAGAGAGAGAGAGAGAGAGAGAGAGAGAGAGAGAGAGAGAGAGAGAGGAGAGGGAGAGGGAGAGAGAGAGAGAGAGATCGATAGGAGGGAGGAGGAGAGGGAGAGGAGAGGGAGGGAGAGGGAGAGAGGAGAGGGAGAGGGAGAGGGAGAGGGAGAGGGAGAGGGAGGGAGAGGAGAGGGAGATGCAGAGGGAGGGAGAGGGAGCAGGAGAGGGAGGGGGAGGGAGGGGGGGAAGAGGGGGAGGGGAGAGGGGAGGGGAGGGAGAGTTAGAGGGGGAGAGGGGGAAGCAGAGGGAGAGGGAGAGTGAGGGGAGAGAGAGACAATATTGTAGATTGATATAATTTTTGTCTCTTAATAGACAATATCATTTTTGTCTCTTGAGAGACAATATCATTATTGTCTCCCTAGAGACAATACATAATACTAATTTTTTGATCTCTCTAGAGACAATAATAATTTCAATTTTTATTGTCTCTCTAGAGATGATATGAATTTAAAGAATGAAAAATCTGAATTTCAAGAATAAATAATAATTAAATATCATATAGTGCAATCAACCACTACATATTGTCTATGATGTTAACGTGGGTTGATAATTAATATTAGAAATTAAAAACAATTTGATTTGAATTTTGTGCCCAACAAATGGGTCCACAAACATTTTATTATTATCAAATAAGATAAAATACAAAAGGGTGTCTAAATGTGGCTAACCCTTTAAAAACAATGATAAAATAGAAAAGGGTGCCTAAATGCCATTAACCCTTCACATACAATATGAACACCTTCTCTCCACCACTAGCTTCAAGTGATCTGTTTGTTTATCTGGTTCTACTTTGAGGTTCTTTTTCTTTACTTTTATTTTGAGCAATTGCCTCTCTCCGCTGACAGTTGTCATCTTCATGTTCTTCACTTTGATTGTCTCAACTTTGATACAATTCTCTTTTATTGATAACAACAAAGGTGTATTAGATTCTAGATATTAAGAACACATATTTTACTCCAGTTATGTGAAAAAGTATTCACAAATTACATTTAAACTAGGACAATAATTAAAACCTCACACAAAACTAATAAGCTAAGTTGTGCACTCATATACCTATATGATAAAATCCATGTTTTGCTGTCATTCCCAACACATAAATATCTAGGTGATCATCTGTACCCACTATCCAAGAAAAACACTTTTTTTTCTTTGTTCATAGTCCTTGTAGAAAAAAATTGAGTCTATAAATTAAAATGACAATGCAAAACAAGAGAAGCGTACCACTAAAATATATCCCTAGTGATTAGAGAGTATCCATCCCAGATAAGTGCATTTAGGGTGTTAAATAAGGATGTTAAAATGGCATATACTCAACACTTTTGGTTCTAATGACAAGTACCTAAAATAAGAAATGAAATCACCAACCTTCTTGAAAGAATCATTGTACACATTTTATAGCAATCTATACTAAAAAGAGAATAAGAATAAATACCTACCAAAAAAATCATCGGGGAGGCATACATAAAAATAGAGAGGATCACGCATGAAACTCCAACCAATAACTGTCTGGATTTGTACGTGTGCAGCAAGAAAATATTAATTGCAAGTAACATGAAAAAAGCCAATATCATTGTTATTATCAACCCCAATGTTATCACCTCCAAGAATAGATTTAAACCTTTGTATCAACAATATTATAATAGATCCAAGTATAAAATCTAAGAAACCATTAAATGTGTCCAAAATATTTAAAATACCTATCTCATAAGTGGTATATAGTAACATACCTTGTTTTTCTTAGAGTCAAAAATTAGAAAGGATAGAATATAAAACATCTCCAAAACAACTATATAAAGGATAACACAATTTTTCGCAAGCTATTGACTTTGTATTCAGCACTGGTGTATTTTTTTATATGAAAGTTTCAACCATCCAGATAAAGAAGGGTAAGATCTATCATAAATAAATAAAAAAGGGACATTTGTTGCATCACAAACTTTATCTTAACTGATTGGTTTTCATTATCTGAATAGGTACCAGAATCAAAGCCTTCAAGACCTGTTTCAAGGTTCAAGATGCAAAAAGCTAATCATTGATGCTAAGATTGCTTCTTTCGATAAATGTTCTTTCCAGAGCAACCATAAATGAAAAATTTGATGGAAAGGGAGAATTTTCCAATGTATCATGTTGGGAGTCATTCTTGGTCACATATCATGGTGCAGGAAACCCATTTTCGACAAGCAGTGGATGATAATGTACCATGGTTCTGTTGACCGCATAACCAATAAACCTAGCCTTGCTGTTATACTCTTGCTAGGTGAGATTTGGGTTGAAGAGAGAATGGCAGTCCAGGGGAGGCTACCTTTATTAATCATTATAAATGAAGACAAGTTGTTTGTGAAGAGCTTAATACTACCTACCAGGAAATAAAAGAATCACCACATCAATACAAAATTAAAAATAGAACATAGAAATAGAGTCAAGAAAACAAAGTACTGTCAAAATAACAGGCCTTCCATTTAGCATGTTTTTGGTTCTTGTTTTGTCTTGGTCGTGTCTAATCATGAACAAAGGAGAGTTTCACATGATTACTATCAAAAAACACATTTAACTTTCCTCTTTCCTTCATGCTCTATGATTTGGTGTTTAACAGATGTTCCATCGATGTGAGCAACATGTCTATTCAAGGTTTCTGAAATCATATCTCGAAATGGTTGGGATATGCATGAACTCTTGTACTGCACAATGACTTCGAACCATGTTTTCCAGCTAGGGCTTCTACACAGTATTGATTTTGCATATTACAAACACTACTACAAGGGGGTGTAATATTCAGCGGAACGCCATGAAGCCCCAAATACTTTAATCCACGCAGGTTAAGGGAAGTGAAATACCTTTTAATGGGTGTATAAATTTATTTAATGATCACAAGAGAGTTTAAGAATGGGAAAGTAAACAATTGGTGTTGAAATTATACCACTGAGATCTTTTGTATGATAGGGTTTCTTGGCAATACCCTGATTGAAACCATATCCTAGATTAGTAGCATCAGATTCAAGCACTTATTGGCACTAAATTCAAGAAGAACAGGTTTGGAATCATTGTGATGAGCACAAGAATGAAGGAATTAGAGAAATTAGTGTAGTCGTTCCTCCAAGTAAGTTTCTAACCTTACAGATCAAGAAATAACACTCTCCATCATGTTCAAATGGGATATTTCTGAGAATTATATTCCTACTATTATGGACTAATGGTAAGAGATTCTTATTACCATGGTTTATACTAAACCTCATGCAATATTTGAAGTTTTAAAACCAAGCCTAGTAAAATTTGTATTTAACAGAGTCTTCTCGGGCTTCTCTAGCACCACAGTGAACAAGAACTAGGGCCTGATAGTTGGTCCTTCAAATAAAATCATTTTCTTCTAAATTTTGGAAATATTAACAATAAGAGAAGGAAAAGGTTATTCAGGAGGAAAATTAATGTTACATTGGTGGGATTTCGATATCTTGCTGACAGTATATAAATACTATGAAGTGTATAGTTCAAGCCTAATCTAGAGGGAAATTTTCTAAAGGAAAGAATAATTACACTTAGAGCTTGAACCCAAAACTTTATACACATACTTAAACCTTTAATGTGTATTTAAAAACATATAGTTTTTTATTTGATGATCCCCTAAAACAAAGACAATCATGACACTAGGAGGAGACTGTTTACTTAAGGGTTTAAGGACAAAATCCAAAAAATGAAGATAATGGGAGTGGATCAAGGAGTAGAGAGTTGAAATTATAGAGGCATGTTAGGATGAGTTGAAATTATAGTTGAAATTTACAAACCTTGCACACAACATTATGTTGTAACCTACCCTCACCATTTGTCCCTTGTATGATTTCTCCAAGGAGTTGTACCCTACAAGGTGTGTGAGCACTTTGACAAAATCCCTTGAATATATATGGTCTTGTGGAATGCAATGGTTATAAAAAGGGACACATAATGGGGTTCAAAAATTCCTTGAAGAGAATTTATTTCACATTTTTCCATTTAATGTTGGATGCAAATTTTTATAGCAAGTCCTAGCATGTACAAAACATAAATTTTCTCGTGTCTAAAGTTATTTCTTATCAATATCATTTATCTCATATTGCATTGTAATCAATCTCAAAACCCAAGGAAATAATGTAAGAAACATTAACCAATTAATAGAACATTTAAAAAAATGCAACAAGTGAGAAACATTAGCTTGTTGTGCAATGATCAACAATGAACCTTACAAATTCTCACACTCATATAATAACTACCAACTCATTATGTACATCAAATAGAGCTATGATTATTCACATACTCAAAATAATCATGATATGTTCCAAACTCCAATTTCAAAATTGAAAAGATTTACTCTAAAAGATAATAATAGCATATTTCCCTTAGTAGAGAAACATTGAACCTTATAAATTTTTGCATTCATATCATAAGGGCTAACTCATTATGTTTACATACACATAAAATGATCCAAAATCCTATTGCAATATTTAAATGCAAATCACGTGTAAATGATGGATATAACCCTATAAACCTGTGTGATATTTGTGTTAATCTATTTTAATTTAGACTTACAAAGAATTTGATTTGGTTTAGTATAATACATTGTTTATCACATCTTATAACCACTTTTGAATTCACATCTACCTTCTACATTTGATGAAAAAGTGGGATGACCAATGAAAATAAGTTCATTTAGAGTTTTTGGTGGCTTACATGATTCGATGCATTTTGTAAAACACTTGGTGATCATCCTCTATTCACCCACATTTTGCATACATGTGGACAATGCTACTCCCCCAAATACATCAAACCCAATCACCAAGATATGTTCATGTATGTATTTACCTTACATTACAAATAGTGTATGTTAACACACCTTAAGGAAAACATGGAACATAAACTTATTTAGGTGAAAGAGTCAAATAACCAATGTCTAATGGCCTCAATTGCCATGGCTTCAAATTATTGCCTCACTTCCTAAAAAATACATAAGAAACCAAACACCGATAACCCATCAATAAAGACTCTGCTACTAATATTTAATTTCTTATTGTATTTTATATGATATGTTAGTTTTAATATTTTTCTCCATATTAGCCTACATCAGAGCATTTATATGTGGTTTAAGGAATTGATTTGAAGCTAATCATCATTAGAAGGGAATTATATTTGTATAATGCATGATTATCACTTTCTTGTCAGTTTTACAAGCTTATGTTTTAAAATAAAAAGAATAAAAAAAGAAAGTGTTCAGTTGTGGAGCCTGTTTTCATGTGATAAAGTGTTGAAGACTGTACACTAAGAGTACTATACACTTTCCATAGTTGTCTCACTGGGGTTCGGGGCTGGGCCTACCCCGAGTGGGGGTCCCGGGGCAGCAGCCCCGAATTTTTTTTTGGGCCTTAAAACGTGCATGATATATCGGGAAACGTGATTTTCTCATATGGGCTGATTTTTTGAACCATAGGTTTATGGGATAGTTTTGGCCCATGGTTTTAATACCCACGTTTTGTAAAACTACTTAAGCAGTTGTCTATTTATATGGTTTTGTGCATATGGTAGAATAATGAAACATTACAGATGTGTTTTGAATTTGGGTGTGAATTTTGTAGAGTTTGTTGAGCATAGCTCCAAATAGATCTAGGTATTGTATTGAGAGAGCAGTGGATTGTTATAAAATCTGAGCAAGTGATTCTTGGTGGATGTAGCCCAAATTGGGTGAACCATGTTAAATACTATCTCTTTGTGTTGTGTTATTTTATTTTGTAATTTTATTTGAGATCTGTAATATTTTCTACATATTAGTTTCTATTGTTGCGATTCTGTGAGGGATTATTCCACATATTTTATCCCTTATTTCCTAATAGAAAGTTATATACAACTTTAAAGAACATATCAAAAGAGAGCCAAAGGTGACAAGATGTTATGAACTATACTTACCAAAATTGAGTTTATACTGTGAAAAAAAAACATGAAAATTTATGTTCAAGTAACCCTTGCTAATTGAAATAATATATATTTTATAGTGTTAATAATATATCTGCATAGAAAATGGGTTTTACCTTATGTATACCCTTCTCTATAGTGATTTTTTTCTTCAAATGTATGGTTTTTTCTAAACCCAACATTTGAAATGGCTAACAAAGGTTTATACAAACAAAAATATTCAAAAAAAAAATCTATAAAAAAATGAAAAATTCCCAAATAACAAATATCCATATGAAATCATTTCATAAATTTAGCGGCCAAGGTCCCACCAGGATACCTACTCTTTGCAATGATGACCCAGTTGACTATGCTCATGCCCACCTCACAGCTAAACAACCAAACATTATTGTTGTGTGGTCTTAAAATCCAGAAATGTGTCTCGTACCCAATCTTCCTCGATAATAATAGTAAAACCACCATGCCATAGATTTATTTCAAGCTTCCTTATCACCCCTCGAGCCCCGTAACACCACTGGGCACACAAATCTCGGTGAAAACATCCATAACACAATGTATTCCCATCCCAGAATAATTGAGGCACCCATAGTGAATAAGACTGTAGGAAATCAACAACCAAAAATAAACTAATGGTTGTCCCCCATAAAGAAGAAGAGGCCTAGACCATCGATTTGCATTATATACTAAGGGGTTTGGTAGTAGTAAACACCCATCGACATAAAAATAGTCATTTCACTATTTGAGTTATGTATAATATAAAACACATGATTTTTTAAAGTTCTCGTAAGAGAAATAAGATTGTAAATTTACAAAAAATATATTTACGTATTATGTGTCATTGTTTATTCATTTGATCAATATCTTGTCTTTCTAGTTGTATCTCTAATAAGCACATGCCTTGCATAAACCCAAAAATATCTAAGGGTGTGACTATTGTTATTCATAAGTTATGTCTCTACCAACGCTCCTTTACCTTAGAAATGAGAGGATCACACACTAAACCACACTAGATTGGTCTAAGCTAGCTAAAGTTAAACTACATTTTGACCTCATATATGGCACACAACCATTAGATGTATGTCATTCTTAGGGCACAAAAAAATGTATCATCATGCAATATAAGAAAACCCCCTTCCTTTCATTCTTTTCCACCAAAAAATAAACCCCAATACTTAGAAAAGAATTTACACTAAAACAAAACAAAAATGCACACCCACATATGCATTTATCTTGTAAGAGATAAATCAAGCATACTCAATTTAATCAAATAAATGATAAAATTTCCTCATTAGGATTTTTATAGAAAGTCATTCGAAAACATCTACTCGAATGATGTTTATAGAAATTCATTAGTCACTAACCCGGTCTTTCCCTTAGTGAAAATGTCTTTGGCGTAATAATAGACACCAACATCTACTTGAATATTTTTTTTTTTTCGTTAGTTCTTTCGTTTCATGCAACCACTAAAAAAATCTATCTTTGTTTTGTCTATGAACTTAAAAACCCCACAATTTTTAGTCAAAGGAAAAACACACACATCATGTGGAAGTGGAGTGGGATTTGGAAATTTGGACACAACTATAAAATTGATGACCTTTTAACATTCAAGATTACCAAAAGTAAATTCTCTCAACAATTTTTTTGCTCTTGCCAGAGGAAAGTTTAATTTCTTTACCTCAACATGGGCCCATGAAGGACATCAATGTTTAAAGTAGAGTAAACAAAAATCATTAAATCCAATAAGTCGTAGTCTTCTACTCTTATGAAAGGATTGAATGGACGTTGCCAATTTAAAGAAACCGAGGATACAACACATGCATGTCGACTATCTCATGTGGTTCCTTGGAGGATGTCAACGTACTTTGAACTTCCAGGAATGGATTTTACATCTGGTGGTCTTGGAAAATTAAATGGGATTAATTCAGGCTATATAGATTAAAATTCAATAAAACAACATTGACATATATGAGAGACCTCAATATGGCATGGAAAAGTGCCAATAAAACCTTACATTTGAAGAAAATGGTGAAGATGTGTGTTCAATAGATCACAAGAAATATCCTAACATTCACTTGGTCTCTTTGATTGACGAAAGAGACTCTAAACACATCATTTAGAATGTAGATACTGGTGACGATCATAGCAACTTCCTACCAATGTTTTGTTCCAAAAAGATGGCGGAGGCCTTGACCCCATTGTAAAACAACCTTCAGGTAAAGATACATTGGGAAATGCTCTTTAAAAACCTTTTGGAGGCCCATGTTTCATTCATTTTCCTTTGTGTTTCCTTCATTCTCCTATGCATCTTTGGTGGTTTGTAGTCTATAGCCAGTGTTTATTTTTTTTAGTCTTTTTGAGGTTCATGTAGTTGTTGTTGATGTTTTATGGTCATTTTTAGTTATGAATATTTTATGTTCCGTTCTTGTTGGACGTCCATGTAAGGTTTCATTATTTTTGTTTCTTTTTCTTTTTCTTTTTTTTTGCCCCCTCTTAATGGCCACCATGAGCACGGGAGGAAAATGAAGTAATTTGATGGATATATGGAGCTTTATTTCTTCATAAGGAGAACAAATGAAATAATTTGATAGAGATTTGGGGCTTTATTTCTTCATGAGTGCTCGGGGAATTCATATTTTACACAAAAAGAGAGAAAGGTGAGTCATTTCTTTCCATTCATTTTGGAGATTAGGAACATCTTGCAGCTTGTTTGTTTAGGTATATTTCCTAGATTTAGGATTTATAAATTCCATTAAACAAATGCATCAAAATTTCAAACACTAGGATCAGATATCATTGTTTTTTTCAAAGATAAATGCAGTACCTAGATGTCTAAATCGGAGTTCAAATATGGTTAGTATGAATGCTTTAATAGGTGAGCTTTCTCTAACATGGATCAGATCTTATTTTTTCCTTCTTATTGACTTTATATGCCCATTCTTTCCCTTATATGTAGGATAGGGTTTATTAGGCATTTTACAATTTATTATTATTTAATGTTATATAGTGTTTATAGTTGTAATTTAGAGTTTGTAAAATTACAATTTTTATTTTCCTTTAAGTTCGTTTTCTCTCATAGATGAATTTCTCCGCAACTTATGGTTTACTCATTTATTTAGAAAGAAATATATTGTCTTCTATGTTTTAGATATTTGATAGTCTATCTTCTATAGGTAATGTTAAATAGTCATGTTAGCATAGACTATGGAGCAGTAGAACCTATGATACTATGCACCAAGACCATAGTGCCTCGTATTACCTATGATTTTAATGATGACGGTGCATTGTTTGCGAACTAGAACCAATGATGATCTTTTCCTTAACTATGCACCAGAACTAGAGTTTGTGATAGAGTTTGTAAATGCTCTACTAGTTAGTTGTAATTTTTATTTTCCTGAAGTTGGTTTTATCTCATAGATGGAGGTGCATTGTATTAAAAATGATAAACCCATGCACATCAAATAAACTACCATGTACACCAAAAAAAGGTTTTACAACTTGCTTGAGTGGATTTGACTTCTCCGATTATCTATAGTATTGTGCTCCAAGCAATAGAAATAATATCATAATCAAGCAAGCTAGAGGAAGAGGTCATGACTAGTTTACATAAAAAAATTCAAATGCAATGAGAAAATTACATTTCCAGTATAACTGCAATGAGAAAGTGGTGATGCTTCAAACACGGATGTTGTGAGAATATGTGGTAATGAATTCAATGGTTGCTTAACCAAAATTTTACTGCACAAATGGTTGTGGCTCACATTAAAATTTGTAACCTTCTCTAGCTACAACACTCTTTTATGGCTCACTTGGTCAGTTTTAACATAAACCAGTTGAGAGCTACATAGATATTCACCACTATGTACTTGACATGAGTCATATATTTACGTAGAAGGCATTTTCACATGGAGAGAACCATGGTGGGATTCTGACACGCCGTACCATTGAACATCGATCTAGATCATCCGCATCGTTTTCCAAGTAATGTTAATGTTATACAATTAACACTCCATAATCTATTATCATAGGTTCTACCACTCCATAGTCTATGCTAACATGACCAATTAACATTACCTATAGAAGATAGACTATCAAATATCTAAAACGTAACACTCAGTATATTTCTTTCTAAATAAATGAGTAAACCATAGGTTGCAGAGAAATTCATTTATGTGATAAAATGAACTTCAGGAAAATAAAAATTACAACTAACCAGTAGAGCTTTTACAAACTCTAAATTGCAACTCAGTAAATACTATATAATATTAAATAATTATAAACTATAAAATATCTAGTTAAAACCTATGTATTTACCTTCAAAAATGTCTTTAAATTATTTGTAAACCCTACCCTAACTATAGGGGAAAGCATGAGCATATAGAGTCAATAAGAAAAAAAATAAGATATGATCCATGTTAGAGAAATCTCAACTATTAAAATATTCATACTGACCATATTTGAACCCCAATTTAGACATTTAGGTGCATTTATCTTTGAAAAAAACAATTAGCACATCTAAACCTAGCCTTTGTAATTTTGAAGCATTTGTTTAATGGAATTTATAAATCCTAACTCATAGGAAATACACCTAAACAAACAATTGCAAGATGTTCCTAATCTATAGAATGAATGGAAAGAAATGACTCACCTATCTCTCTTTCGTATAGAATATGAATTCCCCGCTTAGTGAATAATGGGTGCCCATAAAGAAATAAAGCTCCACATCTCCATCAAATTACTTCATTTTTTCTCATGCTCGTGCTCATGGTGTCCATTAAGAGGAAAAATAACCAAAAAAACAAACAAATAAAATAATGAAACCTTACATGGATGTCCAACACTAACAAAACATAAAATATTCACAGCTAAAAATGACCACAAACAAGCCAATAACAGCTACCCGAACCTCAAAAATGTGTAAAAAATAAAGACTGAATGCAGACTGCAGACCACTAGAAATGTAGAGGAGATGAAGCAAACCCAAAGGAAACATAGGCCCCAAAAAGGTTTTTAAAGGCTCCTTTCCAACTATCTTCTAGTTGTCTAGTGCGTATCCCTCCACATGTATTTAAAAAAATTGTTTAATACGCGACGGAAAGTTGGATAAAACACTTTAAAGATGATTTATTAGGTCTTATCCCAATGTAACTACCCCATGGTAAATAAGTTTCTTAAATAATAAAACTTATTAGATTTATTAGGTCTTATCCCAATGTAACCTCACCTCATGACCTCTTCTTCATATTACATATGATTTTAATGTGCACAATATGAAAAACCTATCAAATGATGCTAGGGACTTGCTCCAATG
This sequence comes from Taxus wallichiana var. yunnanensis, assembly GCA_018340775.1. NCBI lineage: Eukaryota > Viridiplantae > Streptophyta > Pinopsida > Cupressales > Taxaceae > Taxus > Taxus wallichiana. The sequence continues at coordinate 347,961,086 of CM031237.1, forward strand.
ATGATCTTTTCCTTTAGCCTGTTTTTGATTATGCCATGATTTCTATGCTTTAAAGGCATTGTATACCAATTTGCTTTATGCACCCAGTCTCGTGATAAGTTTTACATATGATTTCTATGCTCCAAGTGACTAGAATGAATGGTAACCTCTGCATCTATCCTGTCTAATTATGTTATGATTTAAATTCTCCAAGGGCATTATACGAACAAAAATTTTAATGACCAATTGCTCAAATAGCCCCCCCTGGTGAAGCTTGTCCTCTAATCCCTACTTTCAATATTTGTTAACAACACAAAACCAGTCCTAATGGCTACTGGAAGTTGAAACTAACACTACTACAAGGGGGTGTTTTGAGACATTAATTAGAGACAAAAATATATTTTTGTCTCTAATTAATACACTCCTCATACTTTTGTCTCTAATACCCTTCCTAAAGTGTGACACCCTTTAATATAACATTTTTTAATTAATGTTTTTTTGCATATTCCTATGTGGCAATTTGCAAAGGGGGAAAAATGCGGGCAAATGAATTTGGCATAGGTAATTTGTGGGAAAACTTCACTAGGTGGGAGATGGCAATATAGGTGATTTCATTCTCTGCATGCATTAGGCACACAATAGCAAGCAACTGGTGCGGATCTTAGGCCGAGAAGGTATCCGAAGGAGGCTGAGCACTAGGTATTCATCATTAATCCAATTTGTTTGCCCTGTTTTTGTTTACGGGTCTACATTTTATATCTTTGATGATGCCTTGGCCATTTTTGATGATGCCCCCTATTCCTGCTTGACCTAGTTTCGGGTTCAATATTTTTGGTAAAGTTTTATTGCAGATTTCTGATGATTGTGCTCAGAAATGGTGAGGGTTTGGTTTTGGGGTTGGGCACTTTGTTTTATGGCATGTTTTACTAATGAAAATGTAGTGTCTTTTGAGTTTATGAAGATGGTATAACTAGGGTAGGGCCCTGATCTGTAAAAATGGATGATATACAGTTTGAAAGAAAAACCACTTTGGGATCCAGAAATTACCAGACTTAAAAAAACCTGAAATTATCAAAAGACCAAAGTCACCCTCAACCATGGAGGAATAACAAGACTGTATTTTAAACACCATGCCAGGGAATACCTCCTAACCAAGCTGAATAGAGATATCAAGATGGCCACCTTCAGAGGTAGAAACTTTTCAAAACTTTCTGCCCAGCTGTAGCACACATATCATCACAAAGCAGCCAATCCAAGAAAGCCTCAATCAGGATAAGATTGGGGGATCCCATATCAGAAACAACCTTCACGCCAATTACCAATGAGCAGCAAAACTAGCACGACAATCCACCTTTATCATGGATTGAAGCAACCAATCCAAAATAGAATGAGGTTAATGTCAAAAATAGGAGTCTTCGGCATTAGAGATTAGGGCCCATATCAGAATCCCATAAAACCATCATGCCATTTGACCCATCTCAAGTTATATAAGGAAAATTTCATAAACTATTTACGAAGCCTATCACATAGTAAGATTACCAGACCCAATTCAGATACAACAAGAATTTCAATCTATGTTGTCTTTGAAAAGAATATGCTTGAAGTATCTTACAACTACCCATCTAATTTCCCTTGGATTTTGGACCATAGTTCAATTGTGTATTTCCCATCTCCTAATATAGCTTGTCTATGTCTCATCATCCTATAGGCTCGATTAAAGAATTTTCCATCCCTTCTTTTAACCATCTTATCCTTGGCTTTTACTTCTGGAAGATGTCCTCACTTCTGTAGCCACTGTCAAGATTTTGAGTTGTTTCTTCATCTTATTTTTTAAGTTTCTCACTGAAGGCCTCTTGTTGGATTTTTCTCTCTCTTCCATTTGGGCTTTAAAGATCTCCTATTTAAAAGTTTTGTTGAAAAATTCCTTCCAAATTTGCAAGCCTGCCTTGACTTCTTCAGCTTCCCAAAAAAAAATACATTTTAGATCATGTCTTTTGACTTGGAATCAGCAAAGTCTAGGTGGCCTAACCATATCTATTCAAATTTAAAGGAACTCTTTATAGTTGGGGACCTAACAATGCAATGGTGGCAGGTCATTGTCTGGTCCTCCTTTGTCCATCACTTCTGACATCGACATGTAATTGGTGCTCAACCATTTAGTTGATCCTAAGAATTTTTCAAGTCGCTCTGCATTGAAGGCTACCTTTCTGCCTATTTGGAAAATAAATCATCCTAATGTCGGTAGCAAACTTCTACAAATATTCTCTATCCCGTGTTGTGTGGCAATTTCCCCTTGTGTTTTTGAGCAATCCAATAAGAAGTTATGGTCATCTCCGATGATCCAATTCTCTATAAGGGTGTTGCATCACAAAAGCTTGTCCCAGTAGGTTTTCCTTGTCTTGTACTATTTGGGCCATAGAAATTGGTTAGAAAAAAGATAGATTAGACTTAGTACTTTTTATATGGCATGTGTATCAATTAGTAGTGGAATCCATACAATGGCATGAAACCTCTCCATGGTCCCAAACTATTTCTGATCCTTTGGATAAACCATCTGCTTCTGCTCCCACTCTTTCATGCATTGCCATAATGATAGGCTTTGCTGCTAAAGCATCTATTTACTTCACTTCATTTCATGTAGGATAATAATGGCTTGGTTTTCTTGTACAATTTTCTTATGAGTAGCCTCTTCTTCTGTGGGGTGCAACCCCCCATAATATTCTACGAAATAATCTTCATTTGGAAAATTTAACTCTCTTTGAACCCCTAGTATGAAATTTAACTCTATCTGGTTACCTAAACCCAAATTTGCTATTGTCTCCTTTTGTATCTTATCATTGATGCAATTCTACTCTTTTGTTTGGGTAGTTTCCTGGAGCTTTCGTGGCATTTTGAGACTACCTCATTTCCAATCTCTTTAATCTTGGTCTTGGAGATTGTACATGCATCTGGTTATCTCTTGATTGACCTCCTTTGTCCATCACTTCGACATCGGCATGTAATTGGTGCTCAACCATTTAGTTGATTCTAAGAATTTGTCAAGTCACTTTGCATTGAAGGCTACCTTTCTTCCTATTTGGCAAATAAACATCCTAATGTCTGTAGCAAACTTCTACAAATCTTCTCTATCCTGTGTTGTGTGGCAATTTCCCCTTGTGTTTTTGAGCAATCCAATAAGAAGTTACAGTCATCTCCGATGATCCAATTCTCTATAAGGGTGTTGCATCACAAAAGCTTGTCCCAGTAGGTTTTCCTTGTCTTGTACTATTTGGGCCATAGAAATTTGTTAGAAAAAGAGATAGATTGGACTTAGTGCTTTTTATCTGCATGTGTATCAATTAGTAGTGGAATCCATACAATGGCATGAAACTGCTACATGGTCCCAAACTATTTCTGGTCCTTTGGATTAACCTTGTGCTTCTGCTCCCACTATTTCTGTGCATTGCCATAATGATAGGCTCTGCTACTAAAGCATCTCTTTACTTCACTTCATTTCATGTAGGATAATAATGGCTTGGTTTTCTTGTACAATTTTCTTATGAGTAGCCTCTTCTTCTATGGGGTGTAGTCCCCCATAATTTTCAACGATGTTGAGCACTAGGTATTCATCATTAATCCAATTTGTTTTCCCTGTTTTTGTTTACGGGTCTGCATTTTATATCTTTGATGATGCCTTGGCCATTTTTGATGATGCCCCTATTCTTGCTTGACCTGGTTTTGGGTTCAATATTTATGGTAAAGTTTTATTGCAGATTTCTGATGATTGTGCTTAGAAATGGTGAGGGTTTGGTTTTGGGGTTGGGCGCTTTGTTTTATGGTGTGTTTTACTAATGAAAATGCAAAGTGGCTGTTGAGTTTATGAAGATGGTAAGCACAAAGATGTTAGAGGGAGCACAGATGGGCATTTGTTTATGAGATTTGGTGAGGTGATTTCACAAAACACTGTTTGACTGGAATGGGACGATGTAAACACTGTTTGACTGGAATGAGACTGGGATGTGGTGTTGTTTAGGTTTACTTGATGCCCAAATTTTCCTTTAACAACCCAGATTTGGTGTCAATAGAAATCCCTTCGAGCTAGAGGAAGAGGATATCAATCCATTCTCGATTAGTCTTAATAAAAACTTTCATTCCTTCTTTGGCATCAGTCTTTTTCTAGTTTATGCGGTTAATCTGCTCAAAATTTTTCCTTTGATTGGCGATTTCAAAATTCCAGAATTTGGTATTATTTTATTTGCAATGTCCTAATTTTGTTTACATTTTGGTTGTTGGGATCATTGTAGAGTATTTTTTTGTCCCATTATGTATGGGGTTTTTAATGATTTTACCCAGATTTATTTAGTTAAATATATGCACAACTTTCCAATGAACTAACTAATAAAGATTTCAGAATTTGACACGATTTCATATTTGTAAATTTTCTACAAAATTCTTGGATCCTGATTGTTGAATGGGTTTTAGATGAATTTTTTTATTATAGAAGGCTTTTATCTCAAGGTTTATTTCAATCGATAGTATACCATTCTTGTCCTGACAAATATCTAACTTGAACCTTGAATCTCATGATCTGGAGGTTGGGGTAATTGGTGTTGCCTTTATTTTAATTGAAAGGTATTTATGCCTTTCCGAGGAAATATTTTTCCTAGATGCCATAATAAGGGGTACTCATTCTTTCAAATAATTTCAGGACTTACACCTAGCCTGGTCTTTTGAGGTATGCTCCACCTAGAATTATATGTTGTATATTTCTCAATTTTACACATAATCCTGGCTTCCATGGATTTGAACCTAGGAGTTATTCTTGGAATTCCTGCTTATTTACAACTTGAGGTCATCCCATTCACAAATGATGCACATTTTTGTGTAGACACACTTTTTATGATTTTTTTGGTTCTTAATTTTATGGATGTTTTGCAGAAATATGATTAGCATTACAACTTAATCTCCTAGAGGTTGTGTGTGGCCTTTAGCTAGACAATTGATCTATTCTTAGGAATTATTTTTGCACTAGAGTATGATCACCCAAAATTTATTAAAAATATGTAGTTTACATATGGACAAGGTCATGTGAACTTCTCTATAATAGATGGCCTGCAATGGGGAAAAGCTTGAGAAGGAGAGTATTGTGGAACAAGATCCCATTATAGGGAAATGCAACTCTCGGAAATTACTTGTTATTTATGGGCATCACATAGATAACAATTACAAGCTAGATAACACCCAAAAGGCTTGACACCAACACCATTACATGCCACTTTGGCAATTTGTTTACCAACACAACACCATCCCAGTCTCATTCTAGTCAAACAGTGTTTTGTGAAATCACCTCACCAAATCTCACAAACAAATGCCCATCATAAGTGTTGCTTGTGCTCCCGATAATGTCTCTATGCTTACCATCTGCATATTCATCCAAATACCTCATGTAATTATTACTAGGGGTCAGTTGATAAGGGCCTTGAGATTGATATCTCTTGGAACTTTTCAAATGGATGTATTTAAGAAATCTGTTTAGCTAGAGTTTCAACTTTGGAATACAAATATATGAACAAATGCTATACAACACATTTCATCATCTTTATTTATTCAATTATCAAGCAGGAATGTGATGGTTTTGGCTTGTGCTATTGATGTAGATATAAACTAACATCATGCAAAAACAACAATCCAGATGCTCACAAACCTCAATTTTCACTTTCTTCTTTGCATATGAGGATCCACACCAAGTTTATAAAGGATAAAAACTTGCTATATTTCTCAAACCTTGATAAATTTATTTAATTTCATCTTGAAATGATATTCTTGGACACCTTCCCTGTTCTCCTCTGTTCACACAGTGTAAGGATTCCCAGGACAAGCTCTATCTCTTGCAACCTTCACTTATTGTGATTCCCACCTTACTTGTTCTTATTCCGGTCTCTTTAGTTTTGAGCTTAAGAATGTTACCTTTCCTTTAAACCTTCATATAGCTTATGTGCTTGTAGTTCCCAATTGGTCTTCACTTGTCCTTCCTTACTCTTGAAAACACTCCTTTCCTCACTAACCACCTTAGCTCTTGGGCCTTTGACTCCTCTTAGTACTCTCTATCCATTCAAGCACTCAATATACTATTAGAATAACAAAGGAAATGCATTCAACCATTTAGATACAAGCTCTTACCTTGTTATAAAAATTGTCCCATCAAAGCTCTTAAGACCAAGCTACTTGGAACAACCATGCATATGGGTTCTTAAGGGTACCCAAAATATTCTATAGGCTACACTAGATCTCATTTACTCATCCTAACATGCCTCTATAATTTCAACTCTCTACTCCTTGATCCACTCCCATTATCTTCCTTTTTGGATTTTGTCCTTAAACCCTTAAGTAGACCAGTCTCCTCCTAGTGTCACGATTATCTTTGTTTTAGGGGATCATCAAAGAAAAAAAATATGTTTTTAAATACACATTAAAGGTTTATGGATGTGTATAAAGTTTTGGGTTCAAGCTCTAAGTGTAATTATTCTTTCCTTTAGAAAATTTCCCTCTAGATTAGGCTTGAACTATACACTTCACAGTATTTATATACTGTCAGCAAGATATCGAAATCCCACCAATGTAACATTAATTTTCCTCTTGAATCAACCTTGTTCCTTCTCTTACTGTTAATATTTCCAAAATTTAGAAGAAAATGATTTTATTTGAAGGACCAACTATCAGCCCTAGTTCTTGTTCACTGTGGTGCTAGAGAAGCCCGAGAAGACTCTGTTAAATACAAATTTTACTAGGCTTGGTTTTAAAACTTCAAATATTGCATGAGGTTTAGTATAAACCATGGTAATAAGAATCTCTTACCATTAGTCCATAATAGTAGGAATATAATTCTCAGAAATATCCCATTTGAACATGATGGAGAGTGTTACTGCACAGTTTGTAAGGTTAGAAACTTACTTGGAGGAAAACTACACTAATTTCTCTAATTCCTTCATTTTTGTGCTCATCACAATGATTCCAAACTTTTTATTCTTGAATTTAGTGCCAATAAGTGCTTGAATCTGATGCTACTAATCTGGATATGGTTTAATTCAGGGTATTGCCAAGAAACCCTATCATACAAAAGATCTCAGTGGTATAATTTCAACACCAATCATTTACTTTCCCATTCTTAAACTCTCTTGTGATCATTAAATAACTTTATACACCCATTAAAAGGTATTTCACTTCCCTTAACCTACGTGGATTAAAGTATTTGGGGCTTCATGGCATTATGCTGAATATTACACCCCCTTGTAGTAGTGTTTGTAATATGCAAAATCAATACTGTGCAGAAGCCCTAGATGGAAAACATGGTTCGAAGTCATTGTGTAGTACAAGAGTTCATGCATATCCCAACCATTTCAGATATGATTGCCAGAAACCTTGAATAGACCTGCTGCTCACGTCAATGGAACATCTGTCAAACACCAAATCATAGAGCATGAAGGAAAGAGGAAAGTTAAATGTGTTTTTTTTTATAGTAATCACGTGAAACTCTCCTTTGTTCATGATTAGACACGACCAAGACAAAACAAGAACCAAAAACACATGCTAAATGGAAGGCTTGTTATTTTTACAGTACTTTGTTTTCTTGACTCTATTTCTATGTTCTATTTTTAATTTTGTATTGATGTGGTGATTTTGTGATTTCCCAGTAGGTAGTATTAAGCTCTTTGCAAACAACTTGTCTTCGTTTATAATGATTAATAAAGGAAGTCTCCCTTGACTTCCATTCTCTCTTCAACCCAAATCTCACCCAGTAAGAGTATAACGACAAGGCTAGGTCTATTGGTTTTGTAGTCAACAAAACCATGGTACATTATCATCCACTGCTTTTCAAAAATGGGTTTCCTGCACTATGATATGTGACCAAGAATGACTCCCAACATGATACGTTGGAAAATGCTCCCTTTCCATCAAATTGTGCATTTTTGGCTGCTCTGGAAAGAACATTTATCGAAAGAAGCAATCTTAGCATCAATGATTAGCTTTCTGCATCTTGAACCTTGAAACAGGTCTTGAAGGCTTTGATTCTGGTACCTGTTTAGATCATGAAAAACAATCAGTTAAGATAAATTTTGTGCATACATTTACTCAATCTGAACATGATTTTTATCTTTCACATGAATCCTCACCTAAAACTCTTCAATCCTTTCACATCATCAGAAACCTCAGTTATGTCCGTGCTCTACAACAAGACCTATAAAATCTTGGAATGAGATAGAATTCTGTTAGCAATATTTTGGATGTTTATATAGTGAGTTGGCAGTGCTAAGCAATATTTTGGATCTTTAATTAGGATTCAATTTCCAATTTCCCCTGAAGTTTCTTTGGCTTTCTCGTATCACCCAACTCAAAGAACACAAATCATTTCCCCTATAAAACATGGTATCCATGCTCTGCAAAAAAATTTAAACAAGAGAAGAAGAGAGTCCATTGCATGCCTTCTGTGAATCAGCTTTTCTTTCATCCTTGTGCTCAACTATATGATCCTTCGAATCCTGAAACCAAAATTCATCCAATGCCATTCATTCTATGATATTTGCATATATTCTTCTTTCTCACTCAGGTAAAAGATCCAGAGTTACAAGAATTCACATAATTTTACTCATCCCTCTAAAGCTTGGTTTTTCCTGACAACATATATTTATTCAAAACTTTATGGTACACGCAGTCATATACACCCAAAAATATACAAGCATGGTTTTTCCCGACAACAAGATACATGCAGTCATATACACCCAAAAATAGGAACACAAACATGAATATTGCTCAACTTTGGTAAACATGTATAGTGCCCCTACTGAGAACTCAGTACTGTTTTGGATGCTATGATGTTTCTCAAAATAAATTTATGTTGTGCTATGTATTTGGGGTATTCATAAGCCCATACACCTGTGCAAATGTCCATTTCTTTTATACTAAAAAGTGATATATTACATTGTTTTTAATCTATAATAAAATAAGAACTCATAAGTGTGCAAATGATTTCATGTTGACATTATATTGTTTTTAATCTATAATAAAATGAGAACTCGTAAGTGTGCAAATGAATTCATGTTGTGTTCTTTCTTGATTGTGTAAATGATTGTCTATGAGCATTGTAGTTTTTACTCTGTTTTGGTCTACAATTGAACATTGTAGTTTTAAGTAGCAAAAAAATTACAATGAGAGCTACATCATCTTCTAACAACAACCTTTGCACCTCTTCTTCATGATTCACCTGATAGCCTTCATTAAACATAGACCAACAACTACAAACACAATAATAAAGTAGAATAATCTCTTGTCATTATAATATATAATCACAAGATATGTGCCTTGATAAGAGGCTTCTCTACCCTCCTTTCGTTTGAGAAAGGAATTAAAATATTTCATGACTTGTACATTTGGGCAGAGAAGCCTCTTCTCAAGGCACATATTTGGTCATTAGATATTATAATGATGGAGCTTGTAGAGTATAAATTGGATTGATACTGGATACTGGACAATGAAAAGCAATCTACTTTATCTCTAATGAAAACAAAGACCTATGATAAGTTCCAAGATTCAAGTTTGCTTCCAATTTAACCTTGTAACTTATCGTAGGTCTTATTGCAGCATGGTTTTGAATATGTGGACCTTCTCATGCTATTTTGTTTTCATTTTTAATAGATTAGATTGCTTTTCCTTGTCTAATTTCTTCATCTTTTCCTTTTTTCTAGGTTTCATTGTCTTCTCTTGCTCTAGTTGGTGTGGAGTGGCTTTAGTGAAAGAAGGTAAGATAAGATGACATTCTAGTCCTAGATATATTGGTAAATAGTTAGAACGTGCAAATACTTTTATTCATTTTTAAAAATATTTTTCTCTATTATTATCACGAGTGTTACTTTTTTGTAGGACACTATTACCCAATTAGCCACTATACTTGGAAAAAATGGAAAGACAGGTACTTTCATTTTCTACCACCTGTATTATTTCTTTAATGAATTGAATCTCAATGAAGATTAGTATTATCACAGTCATGAGTTTTTTTAATAATACTCAGATCTTAAATAACACTCATAAGGGACCCTCTTTTAGCTTACAAAAAATGGATAAGTAAGGGCCAAAGACCATAATTTTCATGAGTAGATGGAATATATAATGGCACAAATGACCTCATAGTTCAAACTAATGATGTTTTAGTTTATGGAAACATCATAACGGAATTACCCATTTCCAAACTATAAAAATATAAGTCTCAAGTTGAGAGGTAGATGCTCATTATTTAAAGTATATGATTTATGCAGGAAAATAGTATATCTTCATCTGAATGTTCAGATGAACATGTACCGAGACCTACTCCAGGAAAAATGAATATTTTAATGAAATGATATATTGTACTTGTGAAAAGTGCAAAAATAGAAAATTAAAGAAGCGTCGACTCGTTGGTATCCATAGGTTGAAGTATGGAGTTTATATAGAAGAGGTATACTATAATGAAATTTCAAAAATGCTTGTTATTAAAAAATATAAATTTTTATATCGCATTATTATTAACTATTTTAAATGATATTGTAATGTTTAGCCAATCCAAGTTCATAATAATGTTGATGAAAGGGCATATGACACTGATGATAGTGACACTCACAATGAAGGAGAAGACACATATATGGGTGATACCACTTCTCAATTAAATGAGATGGGGTGAATGAATTTTTACAAGACTTCTACACATATGCTGAAGAAGTTGATGATTCACCCCTAACTCAACTTGCTAGGACGCCTCTTTACCCAAATGCAAATTTGTCTGTATTGGCAACACTTATGTTATTTTTGAACTTGAAAGTTATGCATGGAATGATGAATACATGCTTCACTGATATCTTGAGGTATATTTTAAACTCCTCTAAACTATATCTCTCCATGTCATTCAAGTTTTGAATATTGTGTATAGTGAATAATATAAAGATCTTTTGTTGTTTTATGTAGACTTTTGGCAGATAAGATACTTCCAAAGGAAAATAAGATGCCTCATTCACAAAAGGAAGTATCTTCAGCAATGAAAGACATTGGGATGGAGTACAAAACATATGATGCATGTCCAAATGACCATATCTTATACTATGGTGAAAATGAAAATTTACAACAATGCCCAATATGTTTCACCAATAGATATCGTGAAGATCAAGTGTCCAAGAAAGTTCCTTATAAGGTTCTACGCCACATTCCAATAACACCGAGGTTTGAGAGGATGTTCAAATGTAAGGATTTGGCAAAATTTATGGACTATCATGCACTAAGAAGGAGCCAAGATGGTGTCATGCGTATGGTGGCTGATAGCAAAGATTGGAAGGAGCTTGAAGAAAAATGGCCTGATTTAAGAAATGAGTCAAGGAATGCAAGACTTTCATTGGCAATGGATGGTGTCAATCCTTTCGAGATCTTAGAACAACATACTCTGTTTGGCCGGTTTTCCTTATTAACAATAATCTTCCCCCTTGGATGGCAATGAAAAAAGAGCATGCAATGCTAACTCTAATAATACCAGGTACATGAACTTCTTAGTGTTATGTTCTCTTGAAGATGATGTACATTTACATGAATATATTTAAATTTTAATTCACATTTTATTCATAGGAAAACACCAGGTGAAAGATATGGACACATACATGGAGCCTCTCATTGATGAGCTATGTGAATTATGGAAGGGTGTCAACATGTATGATGTATCAAGACCTAGCAATGATAGGATCTTCCTTTTTCGTGCAATACTTATGTGGACAATTCACGATGCTCCGGGCTCTCTGTGTGTTGTGGTAATCTATTTATCATATTCATTTGTAATCATTCTATTTATGTTGCTGCCCATTAATTAAATATGGTTTCCATACTAATTTTTCAGGCCTACAAACTAAAGGGAAACATGGTTGTCCATCATGTGGGCCAAACACTGTATCTAGGCAATCAAAGGATCTTAAAAAAATGTGTACGATGAATACAGGCACTTCTTACCTCAAAACCATCGTTATCGCATGCATGAGAAAAATAAGTTCAATGGAAAGGAAGAGGAAAGGAGGCAGCCAAAAAGGATGAACCCTTTGAGGTGGAAATCAGCATATGACAAAAAGGAAGGGAGAGCTTATCCATTGGGAATGAAAAGACTATCTAAGTTTTATAAGTTAGAGTATTACGAGCATCTCCCAATAGCTCATCTATTTGATACAATGCATATTGGAAAAAATGTGGCAGAGTGCTTATGGAAACATCTAAAGGGAACCAACAATGAAGACCAAATAAAATTAAGGAAGGACCTCAAAACCGTCAATATGATGCCAAACATGTGGTTACATGAAAATAACACATATGATCCTGCGCCATGGGTTCTTACATCAGAGGAGAAACAATATATGTTTGATACTATGTGTGCCATAAGATTTCCAACTGGTTTTGGTGCGACATTAAAAACCGTATTCACAAGAGATGGTTCAGAGTTTTCTGGAATGAAAACACATGATTGGCATAATTGGATAAAGGTAATTCATGATATCTTATATTTCTTGGTAGTATAATTGAAATTTTCAATATATTAGTAATGTAGAAGATAATATATAGTTTAAATGCTATTTTTCAATGTTGGTGTAGTATGTGCTTCCTACAACAATACAAAGCACTTTCAACCATGACATCGCACAAACAATTTACAAATTGTCCAAATATTTGAGGTATTATAAACCATCATTTGTTATTCAATAATTAATTTTTTTCCTTCTATAAATATCATTTTCAATGTCTTTATAATTGTTTTAACATATATTTTGCAAATATTATAACTGGTGATATGTTAATGCTTGTTACTAAAATTTATAGGTGGGTCTCATCTAAAGAGATACATCCAGATGAGCTGAACTATTGGAAGAGGAATGTTGCTCTTTTGATGTGTGACATTCAAATGTGTTTCCCTCCAAGTTTCTTCAATTCTCAAGAGCACTACCTTATACACCTGGTAGAAGAGATTGAACAATGTGGGCCCATCCATCTCAGGACAATGTGGCTTGTAGAGAGATATATGAAGGTCCTAAAACATTTTGTGAGGCAAAGAGCTCGACCTGAAGGTTCCATGGTTGAAGGGTACATGGTTTTTCAAACCATGGTTCATTTATCTGAGTACTTGCCTCAATTGCATCTGGAGGCTCCAAGATTATGGGGTGATCAACAACCTCAATCCATTGGAGATAGAAAACTAGAGGGTCAAGGAACTTCAAAGAGGATAAAAGGTAATCTTAAATGTTAGTAGTAGTTTTTAAATCTTAAGTATTGTATGATGCATCCTTTAAAGAATGGTTAGATCAATGATTAGTTATACTTTCTGTTGTAGATGCTAAGGAGTGGGAGTCATTGCATTTGTATGTTGCATACAACTCTAAATTTATGTTAGAATGGATGGAGAAGTATGCTGAACAAAAGAAAATAGAAGATGAGAAGGCATGGGCTGATATATATAATAGACATGGTCAAAACTCTAATAGAGGACTTCCTGCATGCCATAAAAGAAAATGGCCAGATAGATGCTCATGGCATTGGTTAAAGACAAATGTTGAACATGAGGCAACCAAGGGAATGAAAGCAGTGACAAAAAAACAAGTAGATTTCGTTAAAGGATCTATAAATGGGGAGGTAATATACAAATAAAGTATTATGATGAATATTGTTTAATCTAAAGATTTTTTATCATTGAAACTATTTAGTTAACCTTTTGTGTCCTTGAATCTAATTGGATAATATGTACATATGCATTTAGGTAACATATTACAAAGCAATGTGGATTAGCGGTCATCATTTTCGAATCAGGAAGATCGATGAGAAGCGGAAAACTTATGATAGTGGAATTTCAGCACCATTTGAAGTGGAGTGTCATTCACATGCATATGACACAAACACAATCACGAGTACACTTCGGTATTATGGAGTGTTGGAGGATATAATAGAGCTTGATTTCACATCTTTTAAAAAAGTTATTTTTTGTAGGAGGTAGAAAGGAGAGAAGAATGTGGAGTGAAGTACTCTACACACACTTGTTTTATTATGAAGAAGTGTGTACAATATATAGGAGAAATAATCAACTACATTCCCCTAAACTGAAGGAGGAAGATTTGGATGAAGGAGAGAGAATAATGGAATACACCTAGAAGGAGAAAATAAAGGGATAAAATAGAACATTCTCTCCTAAAAATATAAACTATTCAACGTATGCTAACATTCCCCCTTATTACATTATTCTTGCAAATGTGACCCCTGAAAAGTTCAAATTTCACTTTGCCAAGAGATTTAGTGAGAATGTCGGCAACTTGTGCTTTAGTAGGACAGTACTGGAGCTGAATTTGATGGTTCAAGACATGCTCTCGAATGAAATGGCAGTCAATTTCAATATGCTTTGTTCATTCATGAAAGACTGATTCTACACGAGCTTCAACACACTCTGATTGTCACAATAGAGAATAGGTGATTATTTTTTAGGAATTCCCAGGTCATCCAAAATGCGACGTATCCATATCACTTCACACAGCTCCTCGTGTGGCACAATATTTTACCTTTGTGGATGAGATAGAAACAACATTCTACTTCTTGCTTATCCACGAGATAGGTCCAGATCCGAGATGAAATATGTATCCTGTAGTTGACTTCTGTCATCAACAGATCCGGCGTGGTCCGAGTCGACGTATCCCTATAAGAAGAATTGATCATTCTTCTTATATTCCAGACCATAATCAGTTGTTCCTCGGACATATCTCAAAACATGCTTTGCTTGCATTCCAGTGACATTTCTTCGGCTCCTACATGAACTTAGAAAGATAGCTACAACATAGCAGAGATCTGGTCTAGTATATGTCAAATAGATGAGCCCTCCAACAAATTTCCTGTAGAGAGTAGCATCTACTTGAGGTGAGTCCTGGAATCTTGAAAGTTACAAGCCTTTTTCCATGGGAGTGGATATAGGTTTACAGTTAGACATTCTATACTTTTCCAGAGTGTCTTGGCGTACTTTTGTCAGGAGAAAAAAATGTGATGCTCCTTTTTCCATATCTCTAAGCCAAGATAAGTAATGTAGTAGCCCCAAATCTGTCATGTCGAAGGTTCTTTTGAGATCATTCTTTACAATATCAACCTAATCTTCTAAACTGCCAGTGATCACAAGATCATCTACATATACAACCAAAATGACAATTTCTTTTCCTACCTTCTTTATATACAAATTCAAATATGAGGGGCTACAAGTGAACCCATGCTGCAAAAGGTGATCATTGATCTTGATATACCATGCCCTGGGAGCTTGTTTCAGTCCATAAAGTGATTTGATGAGACAACATACCTTCTTAGGCTGCTCTTCATCAACAAATCCTTCAGGTTGGGTCATGTATACTTCTTCTTTTAGATCACCATTTAGGAAAGCACTCTTGACGTCCATCTCTGCTAAGTCTCCATCCTTTATGTGTTACAAGTGCACAAACTACTTTGATGGTCTTCATCTTCACAGTGGGTGCAAAGGTTTCTTCATAGTCGATGCCTTCTTTCTGAGCATATCCTTTTGCTACAAGTCATGCTTTATGTTTGTCGATGGATCCATCTACCTTATATTTTGTCTTGAAAACCCATTTGTAGCCTATGGGTTTCTTTCCTCTAGTAGGCAAATCGACAAGCTCCCATGTCCATTTTTCATGAGTGAGTCATATTCTATATCCATGGCTTCCTTCCACTGAGTTTGACTGAGTGCTTCACAAACATTATCTAGCTCGAGCTATTCATTAGTGAACTCATGAGTGCAAAGTTTACCTCATTTCTTGTTTGACTCCTTGTTTTGACTTCGGATGATGTATCTGGGAGTTGTTGCAAATGTGAGTCCTTGATAGTGCTTTGTACCCACTTCGGACAAGAACTTGGCTGATTTTGAGAAGAACTATGTCATTGCCATGTGGATTGATGTGGAGTCACATTCTCCAGTTCTCCAAGGTCAACAAATAGTTCTCCTAGCAACATTTCTTTTCTCTGAGTAGTCTCCTCTGGCTCATCATCTGATTCAGAGACTAATCGGTGAGATGTGGTTGGAAGTGGATCTTCTGTTGATACTATTGAGTCAAAGGATGACTCATCACAAACCACATCCCGAATCTCGTATATTTTCTTTGTCTCAGGATCCATGAGATGATACGCCTTCAAGGTAGTACTGTAGCCAAGAAGGATACATGGGAGTGTTTTTGGCTCTACCTTCTTTCTCTTCTGAGCTGGGACATGCATGTATGTTGTGCAACCAAATACTCACAAATGAGAAATTGATGGCTTTCTACCACTCCATACCTCTTTTGGCATCTTGTTCTATAGAAATTTTTCGGTGCCCTGTTGAGAAGATATACAGCCATTTGTACTACTTCAGCCCAATAGCGTTCTCCTAGCTTTGCAGTTGATAACATGCGTGAGCCATCTCCATCACTTGTGATTTGTGATGCTCAACAATGCCATTTTTTGGGGCACGTAGGGAGCAGTCAGTGCTTTGCTTTAATGCCATGTTGGTTCAGGAAGGCCAAGAACTTCTTTGATGTGAATTCCCCCTCGATCTGAGTGGAGTAGAAGAAGTGGTTGTCCGGACTCTTTGACAACATGATGATAGAAGTTCTGCAAGTGTTGAAGAGCCTCACTTTTCTTCTTTAGGAAATATACCCACATCTTGCGAGAGTGGTCATCCACGAATAGTTGAAAGTACTTGTATCCTAAAAATGAAGCAGGTAATGGGCCATTCAGATCAGTATGAACTACCTCCAGACACTTCTTGGCATGGAAGGTGCTCACTTGAAATGGATCTCTGTGTTGTTTTCCTGCAAGACAGCCAGGGCAAATAGGCAAGGAACTAGACAATTTGGGTAGTCCATGGACCATTGCTTTTGAACTCATCTGGTGTAATGAACTGACCGACAAGTGTCCATATCTAAAATGCCATAGGGCAGTTGATTCTATTGTTGAAGTAGATAAAGCTACTGCAGAAGATGAAACAATATCTAAAGAAAATAACTTATCTTTTACAAAAGCTTTAGCAAGAACCGTACCTTGTCAAGAGATTAAGCATGATTTAATGCCATTTTGAACAAGAAATTCTACCTTAAGGTGATGATTCAAGAGCTGAGTAACTGACAAGAGGTTTCTAGTCAAGCCAGGAACATATAGTACCTTTGTAAGTGTACATTTTCATGGTCCCAGAGGAATGGTGACATTCCCTATTCCTTCTACAATGTACTCTTTTTCATCCGCTATCCGAACTTGATCTCCAGTTGGTTCTTCATGTAGTGAATCAAACAACTTCTTGTCACCTGACATATGCTTGCTTGCACTAGAGTCTATCAACCAGACTTTCTTCATGGGCTGAGAAGTTTGAGAGATGAGTACAAGATTCTTACTACAATGGGCTCCTTCTGATGTCTCCTCATCAAATCATCATCTTCTTGTTGGGCTGCGAGATGTCCCTTGTGCTTTCTCCAGTGGGGACGTCATTTGGACTTTTGAAAATCTTCACACTTGGATGTGCTTGTATGGCTTGAAGACCCCATTTCAAGCTATTATGCCAGCAGTGATCAGTGTCATGAGTATTGGTTTTACAAATGTGACACCATCTCTTTGACTTTTGATCTTTCTATTGTTGTTTGGGTTATACTGGATTTCACTTCTCTGGGGGACCTTTCCAATTCTTCTGGCCATGGTAAGGCTTTGAGAACAAGGCTTTGTCCTGAGACTCCTCATGGGATGAAGTGATGGCCTCTTCTTCTACTGCAGAAAATTCACAAGCTCTTCAAATGTCACTTTTTTTAGACACATTCATTATCATAACGAACACTTAGAATTGAGAAGGGAGTGCTCTCAAGGTGATTGCGATGAGAAGTTTATCATCCACTGTTTCACCGAGCACTAATAACTCTGATCTCATCTCAACCACATGATGTAAGAATTCCTCCACTTTCTCATCTCACCCCATAGAGAGGGTGTGCAGCTTTGACTGAAGATGAAGTATCTTCATCTGATTTTTCACTTCATAAATGGTTGCCAACTTGTCCCATGCCTCCTTGGGTTTCTCTACATTCCTAACATGTAGTTGCACATCATCACTGATACTGAGCATTATCAACATCAAGGCTTTAGCACTAGCCATTTCATATTTTATTAGTTCATCGGGGGTTGTGGGAGGCACAGACCCTATGACAATTCCCCATAATCCTTCAAACTGAAGGATTGTCTTCATTTTTGTCTTCCAGGCCACAAAATTGGACCCTTTGAGCAACTGAGCATCGGAACATAAGTAACTTTGGAGCAGACATCGTAATAAAAAAATATTTATTTATTTGAAGAGTTATTACAATTTTGACTCACTGACGAGAATTACTTGCTCATAGATGCTCATGATATTCACATCTTTGTGAGATGGTGACACTTTGTAGGGCGTTCTTCTTCATCATCATAGTCGGTGTCATACCCAGCTTCTAATTCTTCCCGTACTCACTTTTCTTGGCAGCTGACGTTGAAAAGAAAGTATTCAAGAAGTCCTTCTCAAACTAGCTTGTCGAATGCAAGATTGCCGGTATTCCAAAGCTCGTTTAGCAAAGAAAAGTAGAACCTAGAGCTCTCAGGAGCTTCTTCACGGTGTTCTCTAGCTGGTGAGTTGATATTCCAGCTTTCAGCTATGGCGACCATGTTATTGATGCTCTCAATCGAGTTGTCTACACTCGACATTCGGTGAAGTGTTGAAGTATCTCCAAGTTTCTTCTCCTCGTGTTGTTCTACCTTTTCACACAGGTAAACAAATGATATGCAGCCTTTGGTCTATTCTTTTCCATGCAGGGAAATATTGAATAGTTTGCAGGTAGATGGAATTATTTTACCATGTCCTTTGTCCATGCGCCACCACTTTTCCACGCTGCAAGATTAGAATTTTCCTCCACGTGGGCCAAATTACAGGATGCAGTGTTCCCTCCACGTGTGAAAAAAAAACAGGCCGTGAATTACATGCAGGTCACTGAAAGAGATATAATGCAAAGAGAAGCTTAAAAAAACTTTATAGCAGCACACCATTTCCACGCTGATCTCTTGATGAAATCCCATTTTTTTTTCCTTCCATGCAGGCTTCTAGGACATCATCAACAACAACAAGATCAATATCCAATTCCCACGCACAGTCCACTCTAACTCCTCACTTCCTCCACGTAGCAGGTGGATAGATACTCTTTTCAGTGTAGAAAACAAGAAACAAACATGCGTAGGTAAAAAACAACATTTTTCTTTTAAATGTCCACGTGTAAAACAAAACATTTTATCATCTTTTGCGCAGGTTTAAAAAAACATTTTTTTTTTTTTCCTCTCCATGCATGGCTCTCCAACTTGCTGATGGAATAGTCCTTCCTCCACATGAGCCTCTTGCAGATTGAAGATTTCTTCCACGCACAGCAGAGATCAAGAAAGCTCTGATACCAAACTGTAGGAGGCAGAAAGGAGAGAAGAATGTGGAGTGAAGTACTCTACACACACTTGTTTTATTATGAAGAAGTGCGTACAATATATAGGAGAAATAATCAACTACATTCCCCTAAACTGAAGGAGGAAGATTTGGATGAAGGAGAGAGAATAATGGAATACACCTAGAAGGAGAAAATAAAGGGATAAAATAGAACATTCTCTCCTAAAAATATAAACTATTCAACGTATGCTAACATTTTTCGTGTTGAATGGTATAGGCTCATTGAAGTGGGCCTTGACAAAACTATTTTGTTGCATGAGAATGGATTCAATATGATAAATACATCGAGGTTTGAATCTACTTCTGAACCTTATGTGTTTCCAAACCAATGCAGTCAAATATTTCTTGTTCCAAATTTAGAACACCCTGGCTGGTCCTTTGTGATAGATTATGATCCAAGAGGATGAAGAGTGACCTTTTCCGAAGATGTAGAAGGCCATGATGTAATTGAAGAGGTAGAAGATCCACTTGAAGACATAGATGACCAAGTGGAGGATGATGATAACATGACTATTGATGATGAATATGAACAAGATGAAGTTCCAGAAGGACAAGAACAACATTTTGGTGATCAAATACATGAACATGATGAGTTTATTGATCATCATTTACCTATGGCTGAAGGGGATGAAGATCATGAGAACCATGGTATTAATTTATTTGTGGATCTGGGGCCCATTAATTATGGTGTATTCATGCCTCCAGATGAGGAAATTGTAATGTCAGATGAAGATGATTTTATTTAATCATAATGTAAACCTTAAAATCATTGTAAGGACATAACACAATTTGATATATTTTATGAGTGGATTGCTAATGTTTTTTTCTCTATGTCAATGCATACATTGCACATGTTTCCTTGTTTCATTAAATGTTTCCTTATTGAAGATTATATGAAGATGCACACCTTTTGGTCCTTTTGAATATATATATTTTTTGATACATGAAATGAAATGGAAATTTAGTATTGCATATGTTATTATTCATTTGTTAGTGAAGTTGTTCAATGTTACATGCAACTTTGAAGTTTTTTTACTATTAATAATTTTGTTTTATGATATTTTGAAGGATCGTGGCAGGCCCTCTACATATGCACTAGAAAATCCTAACATGAGAGTGCCGCCGAGAAGTAAATCCCATACCATACTTTCTACATCCAACATTGAAACTTTTAGTATTCCAATTCCATCAAGCATGCCAACACATAGTATAGCACCAGAGTTAAGGAGTAACCCTTCATGTGTGGGTTCTCTCCGAATTCACCCTCCAACACCACAACATGCTTCCTTGACAAGTATCATAGAATCACAAGCCAAAATTTTAACGCTCCTACCAGATACTCCTGAATTTTATGAAGTTAGACAGGAAGTAATTAAGCAAATTCATGCATTGGAGTCTACATTGCTGGAAAGTACAGGTCTTGTTGCACCTGAACAGGTATGCTTATGATAATTAATTATTTATAAAATATTCCTAACAGTCCTAATTATCATTCATGTGCTATAAAACAGTCATAACAACAATTTTTCATATTGCATGGTTTACAATAGTCCTAACAAACATTCATGCTCTATACATGCAGGAAGAAAATGGCATGCCCCCTGATGTACCTATAGGGAAGCTACTGTGACCCCTATGACTGCAACAATCTCCACAGTGAACACAAAAGGAAAGAAAGAGGTTACAATCTTGTTAACCTCGGATGGAAATGTCTTAAAAGATGAAATGGGGTCGAAATTTTTCCAATTTCTATTTCATCACGCAGAATGCCTATTTGGAAATACCATACAAGTGGATTGGAGAAAGCAAGCCAATTCTAAGAAAGATGAACTCTTTGAAGATGTCATAAAAGAGTTTGGAAATCCTGGTTTTAACAAGGATTTCATAATGGATTATGCATGGAAATTCATTCATTCTAAAAGAGACAAAATAAGATCAAAGCTAACAAATGACCTGAGATATCCCGACCAGCTTGGATCACTAACCAAACAACATGGGATGAGCTTATCAAAGATGCCAAATTCAAGAGAAAGTCCTTCAAAAATCCAAACTACATGCCATCTACGAGAAGGAGGTAAAAGACGCCTTCGAGATACAACAAAGGCTACCCAAGCTAGGTTGTCAAGTATTGGGTCCCATAAATTGGGGTCGGGTGGGTATAATAGTATTCGTGGGAGCTTGGTAAGTGAATAATTTCATTTATTTTTTTTATATTTTTTTGGTGACTTGAATGTATTGGATGACAAATGATACTTGATAAATTAAAATGTCTTTGTACACTTAGGTTCACCAATTTCGAAAGGAAGCTTCAGATGAAGATCTGAAATATGCTTTAATGCATGGTTCCCAAGGCCTCCGACAACATATGATAGATCGAGGGGAGAAATTGGTCATTGAGCATGAATCTGAGGTAAGTTTATTATAGTATTTGATGACATAATAAAACATTTAAGTATCAATGTTGTGGTAATTTAATTAACTAAAGTATGTTGTTTAATAGGATGTGCAACAATCAAACTCCTTAAAGGGTGCAACTGACAGTGAACATGAAGATGCCATAGAAGGATGTGATGATTTTGTTGTTGGAAAAAATGAATCGATTGACCTTCTTGCAACTCATCTGGAAAACAACCCAGAAATCCAACAGACAAGAGTTCAGGATGATTATCATGTTGCACCATCTATTATAGTTCCTCGTCAAAAGAGGACAAAAAAGAATAGACATTTTTCCTATCCAGCTAAATAGATTTAAATTGACTGTTATTTTATGAATTATTGGCTATTTCATTACCAGTGAACTTATTGGTTTTTTATGATTTGAATTTTAAGTATACTAGTGAACTTGTAAAAATTTGAATTATACCTTACCAATCAAATCAGTAACTTCTGTGAGGATACATTGTATGTGTCTTCAACATACCTAGTAACTTGTCTATATTGAAGACCTGCATGCACGTGAGTACAGACTGCACTTCTTGGAGATTGCACTTCAAGGCTTGCTAGTATATTTGTTTCTTGAGCTTTTCTTTCTGTCTGAGTTCATTCCTATTCCTTTGATAGCCATGTACAGTAAATGTGGATAAGAAATTTTAATTTCATAGATGTGTGATGCAAATCCATCCCATATTTTAATTTCACAGATGTGTGATGCAAACTCATGCAGGCTTCTTCTAATCAGATTTGTATTATTAAATTTGTAGGCTTCTTCTAATATCTATGTCTGTCAGAATACACATATATGTGAGGTCCTTTGTTATATTGGTGAATGAGTCTTATGCTTGAGTTTGGTGAATGAGTCTTATGCAAATGCACACAAGCTATGAGAAATAAGGTGCATTCAGTAATTGATAAATTTGTTGAACGCGGACTTCGATCTCTTGGTGTTGCTAGATAGGTAATGTAATTCTTGAGTTGTGGCATAGTTATAGGAGTTTGTAAAGGTTTCTTTATTATCATAACAATGGTGGGCTGCATGATTTCAGTGCTCCAGATGCCCATACAAATAATTTTCATCTTTATAATATATATATATATATATATATATATATATATACACACACACACACACACATACATAAATACATGTCTAATTGAATCCTGTGTCTCTGTGGCAATACAATAAACCAGGGACTTGCTACACTTGCATTCTTTGGAGTGGGTGTAAACCTGGTGTTGTTCTTGACAAGGGTGTTTGCATATAATAGCCAGAATAGGTATCATCTGCAAATATTTAACATAGAGATGAAAGTGAAAGTAAAATCATACCAGATGCCAGAACATGTATTGATATGTTGCCAGCTGGTTTATTTCTCATTTTAGTTTGGGTTAACTAGTGTTGTCTGACCAATAGGCAATAACTAGATAATTTATGGC
This sequence comes from Taxus wallichiana var. yunnanensis, assembly GCA_018340775.1. Classification (NCBI taxonomy): domain Eukaryota; kingdom Viridiplantae; phylum Streptophyta; class Pinopsida; order Cupressales; family Taxaceae; genus Taxus; species Taxus wallichiana. The sequence continues at coordinate 347,984,463 of CM031237.1, forward strand.
ATCTCATGTATTATGGACTTGCTATTCATAGGTTGTCTTTTGGAAGTGGATCACACCAAAGATGTTGGGACTTGTTACTCAGAGTTCAGTGTATCATTGGTCCTTGGAAGGTATGGAAGATTGTATGAGGCTTCTACTTTTCACATGTATCTTATGCCATAGTTCTTATCTTTTAAGTTTGTCTAATCTATCTTATGCAAATCAAGGTGCAATCTTGAATGTGATTAAAACTTTATTTGACATGTACTCATGCAAAACTTGTTTGTCTGTCACTGAAGTGTTTACTTTTGTTTCTTGTTTCTTTTTAACATGTCAAATTATGTACACACAGGGGATTATGAGCCTGTCAAAATGTTTGAGTGAGAGGGAAATTTAACTGGAAACCAGATAATAAATTATCGATGCGATCCTACTGAGAAGTGGCTTGTTTTGATTGGAATTGCTCCAGGAGCACGAGGTGTGTACTGCTAAGTGCATATACTATTTAAGCTTGTTATATTCCCCGATTTTTAGAAATTGACAATAATAATATTCTTTGGACAGAGGCCACAACTTGTTAAAGGGAACATGCAGTTGTTTTCTATAGATCAACAATGCAGTCAGGCTCTAGAAGCTCATGCTGCTACTTTTGCATCATTTAAGGTAAAATTCTCTCCCACTTATCAACAATTGTTTAAATTTATCTATGATGACCATGCCTGAATCATGGTAATTACCTCTTTCATGTCAGATTTCAATTGCCATGTTGTGTTTAATATATGAAGCACTCTGTGAAGTATTTTCTAGCATTGATTTTGTGTTTATGCAGGTTGCAGGCAATGAAAATCCTTCGATTCTTATTTCCTTTGCTTCAAAAACAATTACCGGAGGGCAGCTTACTTCAAAGCTACATGTGATTGAGCTTGGTGCACAGCCAGGTTTGTAGTTGTTCTTGATTTATACCTCGAAACATCTTACAGGTTGCAGAGTTGTGGGTTTTTCTCTCCTCCAGCTATTTTTTGATACTGCAGATGAATAATAGGATTTACCTTGTGATTTTTTACTTTTAAAATGGTCCTTGGGCTTTATGCAAAAGAACATCAACTTTCATAGTTGCAAATCTTTCATATGGGCTTCATGGTCTTAATATACTTTTACTTTGAGCAAAACTACAAGCTTTGTTGTTTGATATTTATGATGTAACTTGTTTATACTTATGTACTATGATTTGCAGAGTACTTGAAGCTTTTATTGTTAATGTATGTTTAGAAAAAAATTTCATCTCAATTTCTTATTTTTCTGAAATAATCTCGACCCCAGTTTTCTTTTCTACACTTCTATATCACTCTGATTTGTGTTGGTTGATCTTTGATTATACCCTAATTCTATTAGCCTTCCAAATAGGCACTTATACCCTAATGTGAACATGTCATCTTGCAGATATATTGGGGGAATTGCACATATGTGGCCAGAGTGTTCAGGCCTCAGAGAGCACAACTTATTACAATGTGAGAACATTTCAAACAAAGGAAAAATCTCTCCACACACGTGGTTTTTTTCTTTGCAGTCATGAGAGCCTTCGTGCCTTGCCAAATCCCTGTACAAGCTTAAGTTCTTGGATCCTTCTGAATCTGTTCCTTCTCAGGTACAATAGCTACAACTTTCAGTACATAAATGGTCACCCATGCAAGAATGGTCTGACAGAGAATGATCATGACCCTTTTTGAGCACACATCTATAAAAGCACATTGATCATTGGCATCCACAAACAGAGAGACCTTGTTTCACTTCTGCAAGAGCTACATCATCTTCTAATAGATATGTTGCATTCTCGGTAAGGAATATTTTGCTTTGGATACTATAAATTCTGTGATTGTAGATGTTCTTTGTTATGAATTATATGTTAATTGGTTTTTTCTATGTGCAGGGAGATATCTAATCACCCAGAAGCATATGTTAGAAGATCGTCTCTTTTTTCAGCATCTCGCATATTGATAGCTCTCCATCCATCATTTATAGCAAAATCTTTAAGTGGCGGTGATGCTGAGATTGCTAAAGGGCTGGAATGGATTCACACTTGGGCTCTTCGTGTTGTGTAAGTTGATTCTGACTTTGAGTGTTATGCGGTATGTACCATATATTAAGTTTAGTGGAATTATTGATTAGTAAATGCTGGAAATTGTGTTGAGTTGGCAGCACATCTTAATATTGTATATAATATGTTTTACAAATACAATACAAACTTCAATTTTTAGTAAACAAGATTATTTGATTTCAAATATCAACTCTAAATGCATACCAAATTAGCTATTACCATTAGCATTTGGTTTACTGGATTTAAATTCTGCCAGTTGTGGTTGTACCAAGCTGATAATTGATACAATAGACATTGCATTACAATCCATTCTGAATCTTCCTGGTATCCCTATTGTAATCCATTCTCACACAAATCCATTTTAACTAGATAATTTAGATTTCCTAAATTTGGTAGAATCATACCCTGTAATCGATTGAAACTCAGGTACAGAACAAGGGTACTGAAATATTAAAATTCTAATTAGAAAATTAATAAAGGCAAAGAAATGATTGATGTTACCCAGATTCCAACTTGTTTACTCTAGCTATCCAAGATTTTCTCTGATGTGTGGAATGACCACTTTATTGAATCAAATTGAATGGTTAGTTCCTAGAGAGATTATCAAGGCAACCCAATATACTTTTCTAATTATTAGTGGCAAATTTACACTATTTTTTAGGGTATCTATTGCATCAAGCTCCCAGTCCTACCAATCTTGGTGAAGGGATTGAATGTCCACTCTTGATATGCTAGCCTAATAGAGATTGAATGTCATATATACCTGCAAGTGACTTTCTATAAGTAGATGACTTACAGTGGGAGTCCTGGGAGACGGAGGATGAACTGGTTGTGCTAAAGGATAGAGCTTGTATTTTTCAGAGAGGATGAGCTACCACAACATTCCCTGACTGTGGTGTAGATGCCATGTAACTTTCATCGCAAGAGCCTTATTAAACTTTTTGATATTTAGTCACCCATTAAGTTTCCCTGTGGTAATCTGATCCCATGACACCAATGGGCATTTGAATTTATCTTGCTTGGCCTTGCCATAGAAAATTACAGAAGATATTGATAATCTGGTTGCAATAGAGACCAGGAGGGGAAGTAAAGTCAGCATATAGATGTGAACTGCTTGTCAGATAGCCTTTATCATTTGAATTCATCCCACAAAGCTCAGCCACTGATTGGTCCAGTTAGATATTTTGGAATCTTGACTCTCGTAATAGTGGCATCCCATAATCTAGCATTATTTTTGAGGTGGAGAGGGAATACCAGATATGTAGTCAGGAAATGACTCTCAGTGAATGGGATGATCTGCAGGATTTCACATTTCTTTCAAGAAAAGATATTACGGAATAAAATGTTCGATTTCACGGTATTGATCATTTGGCCTGATGTTGCTTGAAAAGTGTCAAGTAAATGGTGCAAGTGTTACAGCTTGCTTGGTAACAGTGGAGAAAAGTAATGAATGAATCATCAGCAAAATGGAAATTTGAGTACCTTCTAGTTCCAGTGGCTGCAAGACTGCTGATATGGTTCACTTCTGCTGCCTGATGAAGGGATATTAAAAGAGTTTCACTCATAAGAATAAAGAGGCTCAGACTGAGTGGGTCTCCTTGTCGTAATCCTCTGGACGAGTGAACATTAATGCATGTTTCACCATTGAAAGTGACATTGAATGCAGGAGTGCTTATGCAACTGCCTGTGCATTGGATTATATCTGTATGGAATCCAAATTTGGATAAAGTATAGAAATGGAACTGCCAGTTGCATCTGTCAAAGGCTTAGGAGATGTCCAATTTAATCATTAAGCCCAGTATTTTTCAGAATGCATAGAATGAAGAATATCTCGAATAGAAATAAAATTATCAGTGGTTTGAGTCATTTGACATCCTGGAACAGAGGCAGATTGTGTGAGGTGGAAATAATCTGGGAATAAGAGGCTGATTCGATTTCAATAAGATTAGATATAATTTTGTGGGTCATATTGTATAAAGCAATACGTCTATCGTATGAGCTGTATTGACTTTGGGAATGAGGACAAGGCACATTCAGTTCAGTTGTTTTAACAATTGCTTATCTTGTCTTGATTCTTTTAACACTACCAGTAATTCATCTTTGAGCAGTTACCATAAAGTTTGGTAAAATCGACATGTGAATCCATAGGGACCAAGGGCTATTCCTAAGTCAAAAGAGAAAAACAACTACTTTCAGTTCCTGTTCTGTAATAGCTTACAAGAGAGTGTAATTGTTTGATCGTTGAGGAATTGCTGGAATGTGTTGCAGAAGTTGTAACTTGCTGAGATCATTTCATCGGAGTGGGGGTCCTTGGATAATCCTTGAAAGATTGTAGTGGCATGAGAGAGCATGCCAGTTTGAGAGGTAAAATGTTGACCATTAAGATGTTGCAGTAAGTGAACCATGTTATGTTTTTCACAGTTTTGAGTTGTAGCATGAAAGCATTTGGTATTAGCATCACCATATTTAATTCAGGTATTTCTGGATTACTTTATCTAATGGCGTTCTTCCTTTTTTGCATGTGAGCAATTGTTTGTTTAGCCTATGGTTACTCTTGTTCAAGAGAAGCTGTATAAACATGATCCCTTATTTATTTTGTAGACATAAATAAATAATCTTCAATGTTAGCGGAATAATAAACTCTTTACTGCTACTTTATTTTGCAGAGCTTAACATGTATGAAACCAGAAACTTGAATGTTCTAACAAATAATTACATATCACTTAAAAATATAAGCCTTGTCAGAAATTTTTCTGCTATAGAGCTGGCATTTTTTAAGAGGAAACACCATTGCTCTTTTTTTCGGTCTACGACACACTAAACTCCAGCCAGGGGCAGGGTCTATGATCAATGATTTTGAATTTTACCAGTTAATTCCCACCCACCCTCCAACATCTTCAAAGGACAGTGAAGATCTATATTTTTTGAAAAAAATGGGGATACTGTATAATAATCTGCTAGATAAATTTTCTAAAAAAAGAATTTAATCAACATATAGTACAATAGTAAACATGGATCCTATTGCATTCATAACACTTTGTTGCTCATGTCTGCATTATGTAGTAAAAGTATAATTAGAGACTATGTAGTAAACGTTTAATGTAGATTAAGAGCATCACATCCTTCCTTCAAATTATTACTTGTTCTTTCCTATGTTCCAGAACACCGTGCCCAACATTAGAGCAGTGCCCAATGTGAAAAAGAAGTGAACTGCATTGTACTTTGGGTTTCTCTAGTATGACCAGTTCTGCTTCCACAGGCAAGCCCACATCTGTGATAAAAATGATTGCATGTATTGTGATTCAAAGTGGAGATCATTTGACCCTAAAGTTGGGGCACTAAGTTCCTTGACCAGTGCTTGGTTTTTTCTGCACCATATGACACCCACCTATAAATCTTTTGGCGTAACCATTGTATGCATAAATCAGGTATATTAATGTTCTTGCTTGGTATTAATTCAACAATGACTTACTGATAGAGAGATGAATTCCTGTAGATGTTTGCAAAATCAACCCCAAGATGCAGTTCAGCTCCAACTGAACATGATTCCAGCATCCATGTTGCTGGATTGTGACCTTGTGTGATTTTCGGGATGCCATTAATCACCTCAAAATAGTTTATTACAGCTTGCAAATGGCAACCCAGAGGCCCTGTGTATATCAGTTTCCCTCCACACTTTATCAACATCAACACATTCAAAAGAAGTAACTAGAACCTGTACTAAATGCATTGGAATTACTAATTATAAGTACCTCATCGAAGGCTTCAAATATGTCAACACTAGGTTGATGAATGGTGCACAGGACAGTTCGACATCCCGTATCCATGGTATTACAAACCGTTCACTTAACAATTGTAGCAGCCCTTGCATCCAGTCCCGATGTTGGCTCATCCATAAAAATAATAGAAGGATTTGCTACCAGTTCCACTATAATTGTTAGCTTTTTTCATTGTTCTGTGGACAAACCATTAACTCCAGGTAGACCAACGAGAGCCCCTTTTAAGTTACTCAATTCTACAAGCTCCATAACTTCTTCCACAAACATTTGTTCAAACATTGGATGTTAGATGTCTATGGATCATGTCCAAACCAACGAATTAAAATAACAAACAGATTGCAGGTTGAAGAATAAAATATATACCTCTCTTGTTTGAGTGTCGATTTCCTTAGGGAGGCGAAGCCAAGCAGAAAATAGGAGAGATTCATAGACGGCCACATAGGGGGAATGGATATCATTTTTCTCGCAGTAACAAGAAACACGAGCAAAAGTTTCTTGTCTCTTGGGAAAACCAGATATGGCAATGGAACCTTGGATGTAACCTCCAGTTTTCCTTCGAAATATCATATTCTATTACTAAATAGAGCATTGGCTTGAAATAAAATCCTTACACATTTGCCTACTTTCTTAAACATCTGCAGGTGATGCTCTTGTAGCTCTAAAATAAATGAAAGATTGGGTTTCATATGCTTTCTTTGGTATTCTATGGAAATGAATCCACTTATGTATGCACTACAAATATAGTTGTAACCATATTTCTATACTTGTGAAATATAATTGTTTAGTGAACTGTGTGGGTCCTATTATACCCTGTTCCATCCCAGCAGTCATTCTAATCCTCCATAACTAGTCCTGTAAAGGGAGTTGTGAAATCATTTTTGATCATTGTATACATTCTGAACTAAGATTGAGGAAGCTTATAGAAATATTTAGGGTCTGTCCATTCCATCCACTTCCCAAGTTTGTACAATTTATGATATATTTTAATTCCTTTATCAAACCAAAGGAGGGAAGAGCAACCTCTTGTCAAGGCAAGGATTTGCAAGTGTTGCAGCTTGTTGTTATGACCATTAGATGAGAATGAATAATTATGTATTTTTTAAGTGGACAGGTATCAGGGACACTGTGATGTCCCTCAATCATCACAAGGACATCAAAGCTTCCCTGACTCCTGAAAAAAGTGGCACATCCTCGGAATGTCCCTTAAATTCAGAGGATGTCCCCTTTTTTTTATTTTTTGACACATGGGGGAATGTTTCCCTCTGTTCTCTGTCCCTTAAACATCCCGGACATCAGGGATGGCACTAGAATGGGGTAACACGTCCCATGTAGCACTATTTATGTCCCTCATACTCTAGAATGCCTTTTCCAGTAGTTGCACAAATGTCCCTTTTTTATTTATTTATGACAGATCTTACCCTTCTTTATCTAGATGGTTGAAACTTTCATATAAAAAAATACACCAGTGTTGAATACAAAGTCAATAGCTTGCGAAAATTGTGCTATCCTTTATATAGTTGTTTTGGAGATGTTTTATGTTCTATCCTTTCTGATTTTTGACTCTAAGAAAAACAAGGTATGTTACTATATGCCACTTATGAGATAGGTATTTTAAAAATTTTGGACACATTTAATGGTTTCTTAGATTTTATACTTGGATCTATTATAATATTGTTGATACAAAGGTTTAAATCTATTCTTGGAGGTGATAACATTGGGGTTGATAATAATAATGATATTGGCTTTTGTCACGTTACTTGCAATTAATATTTTCTTGCTGCACATGTACAAATCCAAATAGTTATTGGTTGGAGTTTCATGCGTGATCCTCTCCATTTTTATGTATGCCTCCCGATGATTTTTTTGGTAGGTATTTATTCTTATTCTCTTTTAGTATAGATTGCTATAAAATGTGTACAATGATTCTTTCAAGAAGGTTGGTGATTTCATTTCTTATTTTAGGTACTTGTTATCAGAACCAAAAGTGTTGAGTATATGCCATTTTTAACATCCTTATTTAACACCCTAAATGCACTTGTCTAGGTTGGATACTCTCTAATCACTAGGGATATATTTTTAGTGGTACACTTCTCTTGTTTTGCACTGCCATTTTAATTTATAGACTCAATTTTTTTCTAAGGACTATGAACAAAGAAACAAAAGTTTTTCTTGGATGGTGGGTACATGATGATCACCTAGATATTTATGTGTTGGGAATGATAGGAAAACATGGATTTTATCATACAGGTATATGAGTGCACAACTTAGCTTATTAGTTTTGTGTGAGGTTTTAATTATTGTCCTAGTTTAAATGTAATTTGTGAATACTTTTCATAGAACTGGAGTAAAATATGTGTTCTTAATATCTCAAAATCTAATGCACCTTTGTTGTTATCGATAATAGAGAATTGTATCAAAGTTGAGACAATCAAAGTGAAGAACATGAAGATGACAATTGTCAGCAGAGAGGCAATTGCTCAAAATAAAAGTAAAGAAAAAGAACCTCAAAGTAGAACCAGAGAAACAGACGATCACTTGAAGTTGGTGGTGGAGAGAAGGTGTTCATATTGTATGTGAAGGGTTAATGGCATTTAGGCACCCTTTTCTATTTTATCATTGTATTTAAAGGGTTAACCGCATTTAGACACCCTTTTGTATTTTATCTTATTTGATAATAATAAAATGTTTGTGGACCCATTTGTTGGGCACAAAATTCAAATCAAATTGTTTTTAATTTCTAATATTAATTATCAGCCCACGCTGACATCATAGACAATATGTAGCCATCGATTGCACTATATGATATTTGATTATTATTTATTCTTGAAATTCAGATTTTTCATTCTTTAAATTCGTATCATCTCTAGAGAGACAATAAAAATTGAAATTAGTATTGTCTCTAGAGAGACAAAAAATTAGTATTATGTATTGTCTCTAGGGAGACAATAATGATATTGTCTCTCAAGAGACAAAAATTATATCAATCTATAATGTCTCTAGAGAGACAATATTAGAGACACCCACTTTGAGACAATAATAGAGACAATATACAACTTTTTTATTGTCTCTATTTGAGACAATTTGGTCAAGTATTGTCTCTATTATTGTCTCAAAACACCCCCTTATAGTAGTGTAACTAGTAACAGTTAACTAACTTGTCCATTTGTTTCTCGGTAGTATTCAGCTCCACCCACAAGGATCACTTATGCAATTACATAACAACTAAATTGATGGGAATATTCACACCAAAGTAACTCAGAGTTCCTCCATCCAGAAGAAGAGCCCCATTCTAAAACAAGTTAGTAGTCAGTAGTCCATATAGTGACAATGAGAGAAGGAGACAACTTCAGGGCAACAGTAAGCACCCAACTTGTTGAAGGCCTCAGGGATGATGAAGCCTATAACTACCAAAGATTTCCCATCTTGTATGAATAAACTCATATGCACCCCATACATTTTTATACATTCACCACAATACACATTAACAACTTGTTACTTATAACCTTGCAACTTACTTGTCAAAGTCCATTGGTTTCTTGCCCAATCCGAAGGGATCATATCCATAACTGAAAACATAGTAAAAAAATATATATGTAAGTTTCCAAATCCAGAAGTAGCTCCAAACAAAATGAGATGGGGGAAGGAGAAGGAGAAGGGGAAGGGGCTTACTTGCCAGGGACCTCCCCATTGTGATACTTCTATCTGGTCCTATCAGTGCAAGTTGAGAAGATGAGAGTAAAAGGTAATGTAAGTAAATGGGGAGAGGAGGGGGAGGAGGAGGAGGAGGAGTTCCACTTTGTTTCTCAAGATCCCATTGGAATTACATCTCTAAATTTTCCTGCTGATCCAAAAGTTATTAATTTTTTGAATTTTTCTATGTAGATTTTCTATTATAAGATGAGAATAAAACAAGGTTTAATGCAAGTTGAGGGGTATATGCAATCCATATTGTGATATGCAACCCATATTGTGACTATCATGAAATCCCATTTTAACGGTATTTTATTCCAGTTCAAGAATCTTAATAGATAATACCTCTCATTTTAGGGCTTTAGTTTAGTGGGTACATTTTTGTGTGTATTTTCTCGTCACAAAATAATTTGGGCAAGCCACTTTTTCTTTAACAGGCTATGAGCTTTCTTTATTGTTCAGTTCTCAACATCTTCATCTTTTCTCTCTTTCATTGCTTTAAATTGCACTCAATTTATCCTTGCAAAAGTCTTTTCTATAATTAATGTATTGAACTAATACAAAATAATTGATCTAGTTTGTATTGGGTTAGACATGCATTATGAACAAGATTACGTACATGTTTTGGTGGTTGCTTCTGTAAGAATTGGTTTATTTGATTTTCTACCTATCTAGATTCAAATAGTCATTTACTCCATTAATATTTGGCTAGATTCAGATAGTTCTTTACTCTATTAATCTTTAGAAAACTATGTAAGCATTGGTTTATTTGATTTTCTCCCAAGCTAGATTCAGATAGTACTTCACTCCATTAATTTTCAGCAAGCTATCTAAACATTTCCCCTGTTAGAGGAACCAACATATTTGTAAAATGAAACCTCTATTTAGTGATGGAAGATTCTTGATTTTTAACTAAAAATACATGTTGCAAAAATTGCAAATACGAGAGTTGAGGTTGAAAAGTAGTGGATAGTGTCAAATTCTTCTAACAAAGGAAAAATTTGTTAACAAAATTTCATAACATTTGACTCCCCAAAAATCCTTCATTCTTCATGTGCCATGAAATGTCAAAAATACACTCATTTGAGTTTATTTCATGAGTATGTGTACTCAGGTGGTGCGACCTAGTTTGTAATATTCCATATGATTCATTATATTATGCGTCAAACTAATTTGGGGATGAAAATTTGAAAGGAGTTTGTGTTTTTGTCTTATTAATTAATCAGTGTACTTATTTAGTTGATGCACTTTCTGCTCACTATCGCTTTTAAACTATGGGTAGCCACTTTTTCTATTTAGGACTAGATCAAGCATAGGATCTCTATATTTTCTCACTTAATTGAAAACTCCCATCTATTTTTAAAAATCTCCCATCCCTTTTAAACTAATTTACATTTCAATAGAAAGTTGAACCCAGTTTTGTAAATATCATAAGGCTCACCAGATTTGTAGTTTGAAGACTGTAGATTACCTTGGTCTTCATCATGAATATCACTTCACTGTATAAGTATCTACTCCTTTTTTTTCCTTTCTTACACAATTTACTTCTAAAATCAAAGAAGGATTCTTAGTTATATTTAGTTATATTTACGCCGATAGGCGTTCCACTACGAGCAACATTAACTTGATTGTGAATCAATGGTCTTGGAGCTCTGCCATATGGAGGATGACCATTTAGAGAATATATTTCATCGATGAGTTGTGTGCATGAACCAAAGAGAATGTCAAATCTGGCTTGGTCGCCATTGTCGACTTGGCTAACTAAGGAACTGGTACGATGGTCCTAGATGAGGCCATCTCCAAACGAGACCGAGCATAACATCCATCTATCATTGCCAAATGTGGCCGATCATAACAAGACTGGTACATTTGGAAAGTGTGACAATCCCTCCCTTTCAAAAATCATGCCCCTCATCGAGATGAGTAATTTACATCTTTCTGACATCCCTCACTATATAAATATAGACAACCATGTCCCCATGTACCTCTACACCTGCTAAGGAAGGCGGTTGTGTGTTTGGATGCTGCGACCACATTGTTTTTTAGATTTGTGTGATTGAAAATCTGTGTTGGGTAGGGTTTTAATGGGGGGCGGTCAATGAATAGTTTAAAGGAAAACTTACAATTTTTGGTTAAATGTGGAAGTCAACAATTGTAAAACAAAATGGAATTTTACATTGCAAGTTCATTAGGTTGTCATTTTCATGTTAATGTATGATTATGGTTTGTATTTAGATTTTAAGAATACGATTAAGGTTCCCACTCATAAAATTTCATATTGAGTCACGGAACAGGTTGTGGAACATGATGAAAGAAGTAATGAGTAACACGAGACATCAAAATAGAAACCAAATTTTGCTACAACTACGCAAACCATTATCGGGATAAATTATATTATATATTTTAATGAATTTTAAGTAACTTTCCCTGAGGTATTTGTTCTGTGTATTGTTCGAATGCATTTTTAAAACATCTGTGGAAATTTTCATGTACATATACTAAATTTCAATGATGATGGTAACATGGTCCCATTTCATGTTTGTAGAATTTCTATCCTTGCAAGGGTTTTGAAATCGCCATTTCATCCCGCTGAGTTTGTGTGAAAATGTTCGGTGAAATAATGAGATACTAAATACAGTGACAAAAGATTTCCATTCTAGTAGTGATAATGAGAGTCTTGTCCGCTTAATTTTAATGTTTTCAAAATCCTATTTTTTCCCAGCTCTGTTCTTTAAATGAAAATAATAATCCTTGATTTAGAGTACCTTGCACCTACGCCTATGGGAATTCGAATCACCGACAACCTATAATGTAACTAGGCATATCCTTAAAGGAAAAATTCCATGAAGATAGTTAAAGTGAAACATTGTTGCAAGTGTCCTTGTTAGTCGATTGAAAACCTTTCATTGGTGCCCACTCCTCATTTTCATATTCATCCTTTCTGAAAGCATCTCGAACTACAAGCATTGCTGGAAAAAATAATGATGACATGGAAGAGAACTACTTGGATACTTGCAGGGTTCATACATGGAAAATGCACAAAATGTGTTTCACGAAGGTCACATCAGCAGAGTGGGGGTAGTGAAATGGAAGGCCAAGATTATTTTGTTCGACGTCCATGTATGGACAACAACAAAATATATCTTTGACCTTGAATGTATGACACCTGTTAGCCACTAACCAGGTCCTTCCCTTAGTGAAAATGTCTTTGGCGTAATAAGATGCCAAAATATACTCGAATGTTTTTTGTTGTGTTAGCTCTTTCGTTTCATGTAACAAAAAATACTCTATCTTCATTTTTTCTACGCACTTAAAAACCTAACAATTTTTTGTCGAAGGAAAAACACATACATCATGTGGAACTGGAGTGGGATTTGGAAATTTGGACACAACTATAAAATTGGTGACCTTTTAACATTCAAGATATTACCAAAAGTAACTTCTCTCAACAATTTTTTTGCTCTTACAACATGGAAGTTTTACTTCTTGACTTCAACATGGGCCTGCAAAAGACATAAATGTTTAAAATAGAGTAAACAAAAATATTCTACACTTATGAAAGGATTGAATGGGTGTTTCCGATTTCAAGAAACTAAGGATACAACACATGCATGTCGACATACTTTGAACTATGGGCCATTGAGTCCCCTATTAGACCAACCCCGCCCAAACCCACCTCTGACATGATTTCGGTGTAAATATATATGTTTTAAACCTTTACATTTATGATCAAACAATTAAAATTTCATTGTTGACACCAGAATGTCTGACACCTATTAGCAGCTAAACAAGTCTTTCCCTTACTGAAAATGTCTATGGCGTAATAAGACGCCAATATCTACTTGAATGTTTTTTGTTGTGTTAGCTATTCTGTTTCATACAACCACAAGAAAAAAACTCTATCTTCATTTTGTGTATGAACTAAAAAACCAAACAATTTTTTTGTCAAAGGAAAAACACATACATCATGTGGAAGTGGAATGGGATTTGGAAATTTGGACAAAACTATAAAATTGATGACCTTTTAACATTCAAGATTACCAGAAATAACTTCTCTCAACAATTTTTTTGCTCTTGGCATAGGAAAGTTTAATTTCTTGACCTCAACATGGGCCCATGAAGGACATCAATGCTTAAAGTAGAGTAAACGAAAATCATTAAATCCAATAAGTCGTAGTCTTCTATGCTTATGAAAGGATTGAACAAAAATTAACGATTTCAAGAAACTAAGGATACAACACATGCATGTCGACGATCTCAAGTGGTTCCGTGGAGGATGTTGACATACTTTGAACTTTGGGCCACCGAGTCACCTATCAGACCACCCCACCCAAACCAACCTCGACATGATTTTGGCGTAAATGTTTATGTTTTTAACCTTTACATTTATGATCAAACAATAATAATTTCAAAAATGGCATGGGATACCTTACAAACCCATACCCTATCAATTTTTAATGAATTGTAGGAGAATGCGACCCATTCTGCGTTAAATTTGGTTGCTGAAATGTCACTTCGCCATGAACACATGTCGAGAGATGTTTCTTAACTTTCTCTCTCTAGATTGCACGAAAATTCAAGATTAACCCTGAATCATGTATAGAATTTCATAAGCTTTCCGTTGATATAAAGAACGTGTAAATCCGAGCTCTGGATCGAAAGATATGGAGATCTCGAAGATTTAGGGCACAAAACAGAGGCGAAAATGTGTTTTGAAATTTTTTCCGCACTCGCCACTGGATGACACGTGGCAAGCGTTGATTGGAGGATACGGGCATGAGGTCTTCCTTAACTTTTAGCTTTTGGCTGAAACTTTTTCCAAATTCTCTAACTCCTTCCCGAGCTCCGTGCTTCCCTGTTCCATTGGACACATGTCCAATTCCTATTGGCTCGGGCCAACGCTTGAAACCTCACCCTTTGAACTTTTGGATGTTTCCCTCTTGTGACACGTGTCATGATTTGATTGGTCTCCGGGTCTACCATATTTTCATGTCCCTCACGTCCCTTTGGCCCGGCTGTCCCAGTGCTGTCTAGGATAAAAACTTCCGATCCGCCCGAAATGGGATTCCTTGTCCCTTTTCTACCGATGACACGTGGCTCGATCTCGATTAGCTCTCGATTTCTTGGCTATCCGCGTCTTCCGCATCCCTCTATCCTAGATGTCCCAAACTGAAGCTCTTTGTGTCGGCTGATCTGGGTGGTTCACGTCCTTCACGTCCTCATGGCCTAGATGTCCTGAGACATTACGCTCGCAGCTTAGTCGATTTTCTTCTCGTCGACCGAACCGGCTTTCCACGTCCCGCGCGCGTCCCCATGGCCTCGGATGTCCCTTTGCTCGCAAACGCCTGCAGCGCCTTTCGGCCGATTCATGCCCAGATGTCCCTCATGTCCCGACTGTTGTGAGGACTAGGACTTAGCCATTTTTCATGATTTTTCCTGGCCCAAGCTTGTTTTCTGCAACTTTTTCACCTTTTCTCAGAACTTGCTCTTTTCTTCTTGGATAGGGGAGTTAGAAAAAATCTGAGGGGACCCTAGAAACATGATTTTTTCCCTGAATCAATCTATTTGCCTGGGACTTGAGAATTTAATGCATGTTATCAAAATTACCCTGGGGGTGAATTTTGGATAACAATTTGGCGACTCAGTGGGGTTACACCTACTAGGTAGAAGATACCAGTTTCCTGAAGCAGTCCATTGGGCATGGAGTCATCAAATATTCAGTTTAGAACCCCAACTGACTCAGAATGTGTAAGGAGGAAGATGGAATATCACCTGATGAAAGCAAGGACTACAAAACATCTCCATGGACAGCAAGTTGTGCCAAAGCACTTAGGGAAAACAAAACTAACCTACAACAAAACAATGTGCACAAGCACTTGGAGGAATGAAAATCTAATCTAATATTTACAAGGTAGTGAACTTCCCTCTAGAAGCAACACTTGAGATAGATTCCATTGACTGGAATCTGTAGTTCTTCACCATCCAATGAGGCCAATTGGAAAGCATTGTTGTTCTTGCACTTTGTGACCATGTATGGGCCACTCTAAATGGCATCAAATTTTGAATGCCTTCCTGGTTTTGCTCTATCCACATCCCATTTCAACACTAAATCTCCAACTTGAAAAGATCTATTCTTGGTCTTTCTATCAAAGGTCTTCTTGATCAAAGCTTGATCCTTTTCCATTGCTTGGGATGCCTGATTTTTGATCTCTTGCAGCTCCATCAACTCTACATACCTCACCTCCATGGGCTCAAATTCAAGCAACTCTGGCTGCTTCATGAGTTCCAATGTTGGCAACTCAAGTGACATGGGCAAGATTGCCTCTCTTCCATAGACAAGCCTGAATGGAGAGTTACCTATGGATCTTTTGGGAGTTATCCTATTAGCCCATAAGGCTGATTTTAGTTTGGTATGCCAAGACCTCTGATTCTCGTCAAGATTTCTCCTAATGATCCTCAACAAGTTCTTGTTCGTAGACTTGGCTTGGCCACTACCTTGGGGGTAATAGTTTGATGAAGTGCTTAGGTAAATACCATTCTTGATAGCCCACTCAGTCACCTTAGATCCAATGAATGCCAATGCATTATCAGAGATTATTGTGGCAGGTACACCAAATCTGGTTGTTATTCCCTCATAAAAGTCTAAGATGCTAGACTCATTTGCCTCTTTGAGTGCTACTGCTTCTGTCCATTTGGTGAAGTAGTCTGTGGCTATCAAAATCCATTTGTGCCCTTGGCTTGAATTGGGATTAATGACTCCAATGAAGTCCAAACCCCATTGCATGAATGGATGGTCAACTGAGATTAGATGTAATGGAAGGGCAGCAAGTCTCTCTTTTCCTGTGAAGAATGCACAATTCTTACACCTCTTGATCCATGCATAGCAATCACTGAAGATTTTAGGCCAATAATAACCAGCCTTCATGATTTTTAGAGCTGTCACTCTTGGTGCAAAATGGCCACCAGCTGGTCCACCATGGAACTCTTCCAACACCCTTTGAATCTGATTTGTGCTAATGCATCTCAAAGCGACTCCATTCACATCCTTTTTGAACGTAACTCCATCAATAATGGCATACGGGATAGCTTGCAATCTGAAGTGTCTCCTTTGGGTCTTGTTCATCTCCGGAGGGCATAGGCTCATGCCTAGGAAGTGCATAATACCTTGGGTCCAGCAAGGAGTGGGGTAGCATTGTCTTCTTCTTGATTGCCACTTGGCTCATGGCTGTCCTAGACTATCAAAACAGCCTCTTCTTCATTACATAATTCTTTTGCTTCCCAAAACCAGCTGCTCACACAATCCTTTCCCTCTTAGTAGCTTGGTGATCTTGATCTCAATGTCATACTCCATGACATGGGTGATCCAACCCGCCCTTTCTCATTCAAATCCTTGTTGAGGAGGAAGTCCTTAACTTGAGACATGTGACACCAAAGAATCGGACCTTGTTGTTTGAGACTAAATGCTTGAATTTATTCAAGCTTCGATTCTTTGTAAGTACATGCTTCTCAATAAAAGAGTACCTCACCTCATAGTCATCTAGGCTCTGCTGAAGAAGGCAATTGGCTACTCATCATTATCTTTGTTCATTGTACCAAAATGGCAGAGATAGTGTCATTACCTCCAAATGCATAGAGGATGAAATCCTTGGAGAAGTCTCAGGTTGATGAGAGTTGGTGCTTGGGAGATGGCTACTTTGATTGCTTCAAAATCTCCTTGCCTTCTGCTATCCACTTGAAAGCCATGCTCTTCTTTAACATTTTGGTGATGGGCTTGACAAGGGCTGCAAAATCTGGGACAAACCTCCAAACAAAGTTTATCCTTCCCAAGAAACTCTGAAGGGCCTTCTTGTGGCTTGGCAATGGTAGTGCTCTTATGGCTTCAACCCTCTCTGGATCAATTGCTAATCCTCCCTTAGAGACAATGTGGCCAAGGAGCTTTCCTTCATGTGCAAGAAAGATGCACTTCTTAGGATTCAAAGACACTCCGAACCTTCTACACCTCTAAAACACTTGCCTGAGGTGAAAGAGATGGTCTGCTACATTCTTTGAGAAGATAGTGATATCATCTAGGTATACTAGCACTATCTTGTTGATCAAGCCTTTGAACGCCATATCCATAGCTCGCTGGAATGTTGCACCGGCATTCGACAGTCCAAATGGCATCTTCTTGTAAGCATATGTGCCCCATTTTGTAGTGAAGGCCGTCTTGAATTGATCTTCTTTCTTCACCATTATCCGATTATAGCTTTGAATATCCATCTAGCAATGAAAACATTTCGAACCATCTACAACTCGTAATATTTGTTCCATTGATGGAAGCGAGATAATGATCTTTGAGTGATGCTCTATTTAGATCGTGAAAGTCCACACACAATCTTATTTCTCCATTTCTCTTTCGATCGGCACCAAGTTTGCAACCCAACTTGAGTGTTTGATGGGGAAGATGATACGCCTCAATAAGCTTGCTTAACTCTCTTCTCATGAGAGGTTCAATATGGGGATTGACTAGCCTTTGCTTTTTCCCCGACAGGCTTGGATTCTAGATCCACTCCAATGGTATGTTGTGCCAACTCAGGGTTGAAACCTCTTAGATCTTTGTAAGTCCAAGAAAAGACATCTGGGAACTCTTGATAAAGTGAACAAAATCAGATTTCTCTTGTGAGGTATTACTTTGCCAATTTGCAATGCTTTGCCTTCTTCCACTAAAATAGGCTCTGAATCTTCACCCTTTACTTGAATGTTCACTTTCTCCTTCCGAAGGCGATCATTCGGGTTGAAGATTGACTCAAGGTGATAAGTCCCTTGGGTAGCTTGTTAGTTTTCAGCCAGTACTACCGGTCACCATACTGCTATTCTAATCTTTCTTGATTCTTGGCTGAGAACTCAGCTTCTTCTTGCAAGAAATGGATGATTTGCTGGTCATTCTCAAACACTTGCCAACTAACATTGTTATCTGGCACTAAAGGCCTCACAATCACGTGGATGTTTGGTTGTACCTTGTCTTGTTGAATGCTTTCCATAATGTCAAAGGCTGCCCCTACTGCTGCAAGCCTGTCAGCAGCTTGATTCTCTTTCCTAGGAATGGATTTGATGCAAAAACCCTCAAAATATTCCATGAGGTCCCACACCCTGTTCTTGTAGCACTTGAGAAGATCATTTTTGGCAGCATGTTGTCCCTTGACCTGATTTACAATCAATTCACTGTCACCAAAGACTTGCAAGTTCTTTATTTTCTTCTTGATTGCCCAATGCATCCTTGCACCAAGCCTTTGTATTCAGCAAGGTGTTATTGGAGCATGCAAACTGAAATCAAGGTGAGTAATACTTTACTCCTTGAGGTGAAACAAGCATGGCTCCACCTCCCGCACCTTATCTACTCCTTGATCCATCAAAAACAACCGCCATACCTCATTGTCATCCTTGTGGTCCGGCTTAGTGATGTTAGGGAGAGGTTGATTCACTTCATGTAAACAATAAACTCCTAGCTCAGATTCTTCTATTTCTTGATAAGGATCAAAAGCATGCACCTTGCCTACCCATTCATCAAGAGTTAGATCTGGGATGCTTTCGACCTTGGTGTTAGCCTCATCAGTGCTTGGGTGATCCTCTTAATCAAATGCTGAGCAATTGGCATTAATTTGACTTGGAGTGTAAGGCTCAATGTGAAAGTTTGCAATAGGTTCTGACCTAATTGTAGCCTTAGTTCCATACCTTATTCTGAACAGCATGTGAGACCAATCAGCAAAAAGATAGCCTCCAATCTTGGTTGTGAAGTCCCTTGACAAACAAAGGGCAAAGAGTGGTGGAAGGTCTATGACTGATACATCTTGCAAAACAACAACATTTGGACATGCATGCAAGGTAAGACTCAAGTTTCTAATCACTCCAATCAAGCTTTCTACCGCTGTCCCATCCAAATTGTACTTTACCCTTTGGACATTGTTTCATACTAGAGCCCTAGCTGATCAGCTATTTGTTTTGGCATGACAGAACTACTTGCTCCAGAGTCAATCACGTAATTGTGCACTAGCTGACTTCCAATGATTAATGAAACATAGAAAGGAGGGGGCTTCAATATTTTACCCTACTTGTCCTCCATGATTTCCCACAGTGGGCAGCATTTGTAAGCACTTTGTCTTGCACATGAACTTGCTGATTTGAAGTTGGCGGTCCTTCATGGCAGCTTGCAGCAAATCTCTCTGGCCTGGTATAGATAGGGATTCCCACATTGATATATTGACGTTTTTCTTCTTCATCTGATCAATGATACTGAATGGGGATGAAGTATCCTTTTGCTGTCCCTTGGTTTGCACATTCACTCCTTGCATGTGGGCAGCAACAACTGGTATTTGAGTTGGCCTAGGGGCTGTTCTTGGCTGCCCTTGTGCATTTGAAACTAGACTTTGCTTGCCAACCATTTGTGGAGTGTGGAAGGTTGTGGATTGGTTGGGGCTAATGGTTGTTCTTCACCCAAATTCCTCCTTTTTGACCTTGTGTTGGCTGCAACACCTTGAGAAACTACTTGATTCATGCCACAGAAATCTTCTGCTTGCCAGTTCACCAATGTGGTGTCATTTGGGGCTGATTGTTGTTGGAATGTTTCTTGTTGTTGATTGTTTCCTTGACTACCCTCACCCTCCACACTAGTAGTTGTCACCATTAGTGCTTGATTTAAAGCACCATTGAAGCACATGGATTGGTTATGAGGCTCATTGCATGGAAAACACCAATCATACTCCTGAGCAATGTTGTTTTGTGTGGGCACTAATGCCTTAGAGGCAGATATGGCATTTGAATTATAGGGCTGAAATGGTCTATTGGCAGGAGGCCTTGTTTGATTCATATTTGCAACTGGATTAGGAGGCCTTTGTGGTTGGTATGGCTGCCTTTTAGGTTGAGCCTGGGCTTGATAAGAAGGTCTGAAACCTTGGGCTTGCTGCCTCTTGAGAGTAACCAGCTCATTGCCTAGGTTTTGCAATTGCTTCATGACCTCTTGAAGCTCATTTGGGGCACTCGGAGATGAAGTAGAAGCTTCATTTGAACTCTGATTTCTAGGAGTGGAAGAAGGAGCCGAATTAGGTGCTTGACTGGTGTTTGGATTCTCTAAACTTGGAAACAAAGTGGCATGGGAGGTCTAGGAGCAAGTTTTCCAGCTTGGATCAAACAATTTTCAGCCCTAATGGCGATGCTATAAGCCATAGGGATAGTTATGCCTCCCATGGACTGAATTAACATAGAAATATCAGAATTCAAAGCTTTGAGATAGTAGAGAAAAGCACCTTCACATTGGCCTGACTACCACTGGAATTCTCTCCCAAGTCTTTTGAAATCTGAAGTTGAAATCGGTCAGCTACTCATTGGGAGCTCTCTTGATGGTTGTCAGCTGCTCCAAAAGAGACAAGTTGTCTCCCTTCTCTCCAAACTGCTCATGAAGTGTAATACACAGCTGATTCCAATTTGTGATAGAACCAGCTCCAAGGCTTCTGAACCATTGCAATGCTTTACCCTTGAATGAAGATGCCAGTAACTTGACAGCCACTTGCATTAAATTGATTTCATGGATCACATAAAGGTTAGCAATATCTTTAACATGATCACCTGGAGTAGTCTGATTTTCTACAGTGAAGTAGGGGATGTTCTTCAAGGCTGCAATAGGAATTGGATGTTGTGCATTGAGGGCAAGTGGGCTGCCTGTGAAGTTGACGTAGTGATTGTTCTGAGCCATTCTGATTGGTCTTAAAACCCTTGTTGACTGAATGAAAGGCCTACCAGGTGGAGGAGTTGAGAGAGTTCTATTTGGTGGAGATGGAGACCTTTGAATCCTTCTTCCTCTTTGCCTTCTTCTTGGAGATAATTGTAGGTATTCAAACAGCACTTCTTCTTCTCCAACTCTTGACCTTGTGGTGATTCTTCTCATGAGTTTTCAGGCCTGCACTTGAAACCAATCGATTCTTCCCCTTAGAGTCGCCAGATATGTAAATAATAGCTCTTTTTAAGCAAGAAAATTGCAGTAGATGCACATCAACCTTGCTGCAATAAAAATGAGACCTCTAGTGTCCCACCGGTGTGCCAAAACTGTTGTTGTAGACTCACAACACCCCTGGATGCAGATCAGGCTTCTAGGTTGATCACTCTAGCATCCAGTGTGATTGCACAACATGGAAACCTCTCTCCAAGTGTGGGACTTGTGAAACTGAGAGAGGAATCTCTAGATTAGAGGTTGGTTCCTCAAACTCCTCTGATTAGATCTAATGCTTGCACAACTACAGAGGTTCAGATCCTAATCCTACTCTAAACTGCAAGGAGACAGGGATAGAAATGCAAAAATTGAAACTAATTAAAGATGGTGATGCACCAAAAGGAGTGGTGAAACAAGTTTGTCATGCAAATAGACATAGACCAAAGATTGCAGCATAAAACATACACAGGCTAATAAGATATAATTTAGGATCTGAAATGAAGCAAACAATACAAACAAAGGACTGAAACTCATTCACAAAGCTTGCATTATCATTTCCAGTGTCAAAATCACTGCATTACAACCTCAGAGAGGTAAAAACTGTTACAGTCTTTGGAGAGGTCTGATTCTTCAAACAATCACTTGCTGGAGGTGAAAGAAGAAGTTGCTATGTCCAAAAAATGTTCCCCCTTTAGAAATGAGCCAAATCTGGCTTTTACATTGCATGGGTCGAGCCCAGGAGACAGAAACGTACAAAAAACATGAGAGCCCATTCCTCCTCGACTGCAGATGCATTAAAATGGCATGGGATACCTTACAAACCCATACCCTATCAATTTTGACTGAATTGCAGGAGAATGCGACCCATTCTGCGTTAAATTTGGTCGCTGAAATGTCACTTCTGGCCATGAACACACGTCAGAGCTGTTTCTTAACTTTCTCTCTCAAACTACACCAAAATTCAAGATTAACCCCGGAATCATGTAGAGAATTTCATAAGATTTCCGTTGATATAAAGAACGTGCAAATCTGAGCTCTGGATCAAAAGATATGGAGATCTGAAGATTTAGGGCACAAAACAAGCGAAAATGTGTTTTGAAATTTTTCCGCGCTCGCCACTGGATGACACGTGGCAAATGCTGATTTGAGGACAGGGCACGGGGTCTTCATTTACTTTTAGCTTTTGGCTGAAACTTTTCCAAATTCTCTAACTCCTTCCCAAGCTCCGCGCTTCCTGCTTCCATTGGACACGTGTCCAATTCCTATTGGCTCGGCCAACGCAAACCTCGCCCTTTGAACTTTTGGATGTTTCCCTCTTGTGACACGTGTCATGATTTGATTGGTCTCTAGGTCTCACTGTGATTTTCATGTCCCTCACGTCCCTTTGGCCCTACTGTCCCAAAGGCTTATCTAGGAAAAAAACTTCGATCCACCCGAAATGGGATTCCTTGTCCCTTTTACTCGCCGATGACACGTGGCATGATCTGATTGGCTCTCGGCTTTCTCAGCTATCCACGTCTTTCGTGTCCCTCTATCCCCGAGGATGTCTCAAACCGAAGCTCTCTACATCAGCCAATCCGGCGGTTCGTGTCCTTCGCGTCCTCACGGCCCCGATGTCCCATACTTTATTACGCTCAGCTTAGTTGAATTTCTTCTCATTCGGCCGAACCAGCTTTCCTCGTCCCCATGGCCCGATGTCCCTTTGCTCTGACGACTACCCGGCGGCCTGATTCGTGTCCGATGTCCCTCATGTCCCGACTATTGCGAGGACTAGGACTTAGCCATTTTTCATGATTTTTCCTGGCCCAAGCTTGTTTTCTGCAACTTTTTCACCTTTTCTCAGAACTTGCTCTTTTCTTCTTGGACAAGGGAGTTAGAAAAAATCTAAGGGGACCCTAGAAACATGATTTTTGCCCTAAATCAATCTATTTGCCTGGGACTTGAGAATTTAATGCATGTTATCAAAATTACCCTGGGGGTGAATTTTGGATAACAGAATCAAATAGTTATCACATGTGATTGCCATCCAAAATGACTGCACCAAGAATGGATTTATGTCTAGTGACAGAAAATTAAATGGTGATAATTTAGGCTATATAGATTAAAATTCAATAAAACAACATTGACATATATGAATGACCTCAATATGGCATGGAAAAGTGCCAATAAAAGCTTACATTAGAAGGAAATGGTGAAGATCCGTGTTCAATAGATCATAAGAAATATGTTAACATTCAGTTTGTCTCTTTGATTGGATGAAAGAGATTGTAAACACATCATTTAGAATGGAGATATTGGCGACCAACATAGCAACTTCCTACCAATGTTTTGTTTTGAAAAGAGGGGAGGCCCATTACAACAAGGCGTGTCATGCATTTGAAGTGAGACATGTAGATGGCGGGTGCATGTTTATTTGTAGCTTGGAACCCCGATCAATCAAGAGGCTAAAAAATAACATTGGTAAAAACAAATTACAGATGGCTAAAATAAAAAACAGAAGTGCCACCTTGTATTCATTTTTATCAATATTTCCTCGATATGACAAGTATAAAATGAAATTTTAGGGTTTGTAGGCTATAGATATTTTAAATTTATCCTTGTCCTATACACATTATCAATATTTTCTTAATAAAACAAGTTTAATGTAGGAAATTTAGGATTTATGGACTTAAGACACATTTTGGATTTGTTTTTATAGATATTCCTTAGAGTGATAAGATTACACTTGAAAAAATATTATATACGAGATATTATATGAATCGTATAGCTTATAATTATCCTATCTGGTGTTTTTTTCTCCATGTATTTAAGAGAAAATAAAATTGAATGGGAAAAATAGACCCATGTCAAACAAACCCTAACATTGTAAATTTAGTTGGATAGTTGCATCGAGTAGAACATTACGGTGAACTGTGCTAATCGGAGATGTTGCTAATAGCCCTCCTAAAATCAGCACCATCATGGGTTAAATTAAACTTACACACGGAGATATATTTGTAACCATAATATCTCCTCGTTTTACTGTATACAAATTGATCGATGTGGATATGTATCTTTCTGTATTTGAAGTAGGTTTAATTGTCTCGAGACTACTACCCTGCCGCTGTTTTGTTTGTTGTATGATGTGTTGATTTTGCTTCTTCAAAACACGTGTCCTACATGCATTGTAACCTTTGAGGCAACATTCCCAAAACAAAGCATCGAGAATTCCATTGAGTTGTCACCACTGAACAAAGAAATAGGTAAGAGGAGAACCATCAGATGATGTTGTCAAAGTACAAACTCCATCCTCACGACACTTTTCATGTCTGCTATACAAATTCAAATTACAACTAACTAGTAGAGCTTTTACAAACCGTATCACGAGACTTTGGTTCTCATGCATAGTTAAGGTAGAGATCATCATTGGTTCTAGTATACAAACAATGCACCATCACATTAAAATCATAGGTAATGCGAGGCACTATGGTCTTGGCGCATAGTATCATAGGTTCTAACCGCATAGTCTATGCTAACATGACCATTTAACATTACCTATATAAGATAGACTATCAAATATCTAAAACGTAGCAGACAATACATTTCTTTCTAAATAAATGATTAAACCATAGGTTGCGAGAGAAATTCATCTATGAGAGGAAACAAACTTAAGGAAAATAAAAATTGTATTTTACAAACTCTAAATTGCAATAAACACTATCTAACATTAAATAATTATAAACTCTAAAATGCCTAATAAACCCTATTCTACCTATAGGTGAAAGCATGAGCATATAAAGTCAATAAGAAAACAAAATAAGATCTGATCCATGTTAGAGAAAGATCACCTATTAAAACATTCATACTAATCATATTTGAACCCCAATTTACACATTTAGGTATTGCTTTTATCTTTGGAAAAAAACAAGGATATTTGAACCTGTCATTTGAAATTTTGATGCATTTGTTTAATGGAATTTCTAAATCCTAACTCCCAGGGAAATATACCTAAACAAACAATTGCAGGATGTTCCTAACCTACAAAATGAAATGAAAAAATGACTCACCTATCTCTCTTTCTGTGGAAAATATGAATTCCCCTGCTTAGTGAATAATGGGCACCCATGAAGAAATAAAGCTCCATATCTCCATCAAATTACTTCATTTTTTATCAGGTGCTCATGGTGGCCATTAAAAGGAAAAAACAACCAAAAAACAAAAAAATAAAATAATAAAACGTTACATGGACGTCCAACAAGAACAAAACATAAAATATTCACATATAAAAATGGCCACAAAAAGCCAACAATAGTTACCTGAACCTCAAAAAATGTAGAAAAACTAAAGACTGAATGCAGACTGTAGACCATCAGAGATGTAGAGGAGATGAAGCAAACCCAAAGGAAACATAGGCCTCAAAAAGGTTTTTAAAGGCTCGTTGCCAGCTTTCTTCTAGTTATCTAGTGCTTATCCCTCCACATGTATTTAAAAAGGATTTTTTTAATAAGCAACAGACCGTTGGATAAAACTCTTTAAAGCAAATTTATTAGGTCCTATCCCAATGTAACCTCACCTCATGGTAAATAAGTTTCTTAAATAATAAAACTTATTAGATTTATTAGGTGTAACATCACCTTATGACCTCTGCCTCGTATTACATATGATTTTAATGTGCAATGTATGCAAAACCTATCAAATGATGCTAGGGAATAGCTCCAACGATGATCTCTTCTTCTATCATGTCTGATTATGCTATGATTTTTATGATTTAAGGGCATCGTATACCAATATGCTTAAATATGCACCCAAAATAGAGTTTGTGATAAGTTTTACATATGATTTTTGTGCTCCAGGGGACTAGAATGAATGGCAACCTCTGCATCTATCCTGTCTAATTATGTTATGATTTCAATTCTCCAGGGCATTGTACACAACTATTTTAATGACCAATTTCTCAAATGGCCCCCCAGGTGAAGCTTGTCCTCCAATCTGTAACATCCTCATTTTAATCATTAGAACAAGTCAATTTTTTTTTTTTTGATAAATGCTTCCTGGTTCTAAATATATAATTTAGAACTCACAAATCAAATAACCATTCTTATACGATAACCATATGCAAAGAATGACTCTACCTCCGATGTATTCATTCCATGACTCGGCAATCTACCGATCTATTCATGAGTAATAAGAGTTAGCGTTTTTATTTAACACATCACTCTTGCGGTTCTCTTCCCTATTCTGGGATTCAGAATGCTCTGTCCAAGGAACCTAACTGAATAATTGTTACCATTATTCATCGGCATCTCATCCCTTAGACCAGGTGACTCAGGACAACGCAATCAGTAGCTTGCGATACTTTGGCCAAAGATTTGAAACATACTGCTTATGTCTTGTATTCCTTAATGGCATACTCGTCAATCTGGAATACGTCCTTCACCCCATTCTTATGTTATATAGAATGTCTTATACCGAATTCTGTCAGTCCTCCTTATCCCAAGTTATTCACTCGGAAACGGATTAGTAAGGTGACTACGTTATATGGATGCACTCGAGGACTAGGGATAAGATGACATACTGGGTCAACCCTAGTTGAACCAGTGTGTCAAGATACCCCGAGTCTCCTAGGCAGCCATATAATGTGACCACATTCCTAATCGGTCCCAGAGTAACTTGTTCGAGTTAAAGGTGTAAATCTTAACGATCAATGCAAAGGGTGTCGTCATAAGTCACCTGCATTGTTGTATCTTTGAGAAGATCCTAATCTTCTCAAAGGTACAACCCTGCAGTTGACTTGTGCCATCAACCTTTAAATCCGCCTCGAAAAGGTCTACTTATTAATAAGCGTTATGCACATTGAGTTTAAATTATATTAAAAGACGTTCCCCTAAGGTTAGCCTTTCCCGATCCCTGGATTCCTCATCATAGAATGACTTTTCTCAATAAAACTCACTACATAGAGAAGTTATTAAGGCCAAGGTCTCATCAAGGAGTTCATAGAATATACATAATTCTAAATCAACGAAATTGGACAGTAACCCAAAATCTTCACATGTGATTGCCAACAGAACCCCTTTTTGGTTTATTTCAGTTCTCATTACTGAATTTATATCGTACATATAAGTATCAAGATATAATGATTAAGAATCCAATTAAATGTTGTCCTGGCTTAATCAAGACTAGGGATTAATAATTTAATTCAGCTTGTTTAGCGTTCTGCTTAGGTTTATTTTAACCCTAGTTTCCAGTAAGACAGTGATCCATATTTCAATTTAGCTTTAGATAGAACACACTAGAATTACTAGACAATCATAAGTATTCAGTCACATATTCTTGCAAGCTTACATTGATAATCACAAAAGTCTCCAATATAAACAATAATAACAATGCTCTTTAGATCATTTGAACCGAAGAAGGTCAAACTATCAAGATACGGATGCAAACATATAAGTATCAATTATCTATTTCCATTTCCTTCAGAACTAATCAAATACATTTTATGCATTCAGCATACTTGATACAATGCTCAACGAAAAAGAACATCTTTCCTCATATAGTACATTTACAAAATTAAGCTGTAATTCAACATAAAATCAAATTTAAACAATCTGATCATCCTATCAGATTTGTGTGCTTTTACCACTTACGGCATCCATCTGCAAAAATTGTCAACATGGGTCAGTTCGATGAACTGAGCATGATAAGCACTAACTCTTAAAACAATTGCAATCCATCAATTGTTTTCATTAAACACCCTGTTTAAATGAGATCAAATCACCAAACAAGTAAACATATTTCAGACTATGCTTTTGTAAAACAACATGACTATAAACGCGTAGCTCATATTATAGTCACTCAATAGTCTCAGATATTTTTCAATTATTTCATCAAAACGTTAGTGACCAAGAAGACAAATGCATCTAACCAACTATCCATCTGAATCCCAAGGACAAAAACATCAGATGCATTATATATTCAACATAATAAATAAATAACCTTTCATGATTCCATCAAAGATGATAGAACAATTCCAAAAGTTAGATAAACAATTATATCAACCTATACTTTATAACAGAAGAGAAATAAACGAATCATACATATTTCCTTCAGAACTAGCTCATGACTGTACCATCTTTCCAAGAGCAAGGCATTCACCTTAAACACATGCAAATAAATCAGACGAGACCATCAAAAGCACCACAGATTTGTTAAAGATCAAATATAACCAACTACTGTAGTTATCCAGCAGTACAGTAGCTCTCACGCTAAACAGTGATGACCCTCTACCAACAGACTCCACAAGACCTTCCACATGAAGCGGCAAACAAGAAGATATTCACCACATCGCCTGTCGAGGTGCAGTCGACGGCTCTTAGTTCAGTCAAGCTCAAGGCAGGATAGTCATGCAACAAAATACGTAAACACGACTACAATCCCACACATCAACCTACAGCCCCCTTCTAGTCCCTAATAAACACTGCAAGGCTTTCAGACCCAAGGTTGAAATCAAAGAGCTTCAATTTTATCGCAGATCAACAATAGACTCCTCGACATTAAGCAATTGATGTTTCCTAAGACTATGCCGAGATAATCACATAGAATTCCCGCAACATGCACAACCTTATCTAACTAGAATAATCAGAAAGGAAACATGACATACCGTATTCTCATCTGGACGCATTCAGGGTTTGAAGTGTGGTATTCACGACCCACTTTTACAGAGCCAAGTTACATGATATCTAACTATACTCAAGGAATCCAACAGTGCCAAAAACAACAAGTGTACCAATCAGGTTAAATAGAGGCGATACTATAGTTACATCTGTCAAAGGATTCAACCAACCCGAGTAATGATACAAGATAAATAATAATTAATGATTCCCAACTGTGCCAACAATGGTAAACATTCAAAATCAGGCTTATACAAAAGCTAATTACTGATTTCGTAACAAAGAATCCAACTGAGCCTCTTCAATATTTTTGCACAAGCTTACACAGAAAGGAAACGTAAGTACACTCAAGAGTCTGTACCAAAAATTCATTACAAAATAACATAGGTCGTATACCTGTTACTCCTTCAGGACTCCAACAAAATCAAATTACCAATACTCAAATATATGTATATATAGCTTCAACAGTGGTCCATAATACACGAATCATTCAATGGATTCTACAGAGTCATTTTGAATACAATAAATATATATATTGCATACTATCAACGGGTTGCATCCCATAACCACAATGCAAGGGAAAAACAACTTCAACAAGGTCGCAATGAAATACTGTAACACAGCAAGTTATCCATTCACAAATAACTTTAAAATCAAAGTGAAACCCAATAAGAATCAGTAACCACTACCTTAATAACCTTGACAGAAGTTACAAAGAATTCTAATTAAACTGAACAAAATGTCCATCAGTATTCTTCCCAACGAGTATCAACAACAAGCATCAACAGTAGGCATTAACAACAAGTATCAACAAAGAGTCTTTGTACTCCATCAAGAGAACAATTCATGGGCTCTCACAGAGCAAGCCCAGTACACATTCTTGCATATATATTTCACAAATTAAAGCTAGAATGCAAAACACCAAGAAATATTACAACAGTTCGAAAAATAAAATACACCCATCAATGTTTAAATTGAAAAATCGAACCAGCAAGAAGATACAGTGACAAAATCACACAAGGCTACCATATAAATCATCTAATTCCAAAAATCATCTGAAAAGAGTTGTTCTAATGAAATCATTTGAAAGAGAGAAAGATTTTTAAAGGTTAGGGCCTAACATGCCTGGTTATTTGCTTAAAATTTCGAAGCAGACCAATGAAAGAGCTCGAACCTTCTCCTCCTTTTCCAAGTTAGATTCACCAACAAAATTTTGCTATTTCCATGACTTATATATTTTCCTTGCCAGAGAAAAGAGCTAGTTACGCTCATACTTGCCATGCAACTCCAAGAAGACTGGTGCGATGAACCAGTGAACAGACAGAGGAAAACCGGAGCTCATGAAAAACCAAACAAACCATTAACTTTCCATTTTGCATGCCTTCCCGTGAAACCCGAGCTCGACTACCGAGTTCATTAATTGCATTTACTCCCAATTTCCCGCTCAATCTCCACTGCCACCGACCGCCATAGTTGGCGATGGACAAAAGCACATCAAAGACCATTTCCAACTTTGGTGACCTGCCACGTCGGCTCTAGTTAGCCATTTTAAAACCTCCACCAAATTACCTATCCCTCATGCTTATCCACGCATTTAATAACATAGAAACTACCGCCCATGGTTCGCACCCTTCCATAGGTCCCCTTCCTCCTTGTTCAATAGTTAGGTTAGTAACTTAGGTTAGGATTTAGGATTACACCTAGTCTAACCTCTTAGCGCATAGATACTAACTTAGAACATTAGCTCTTAGCCTAGGTCTAGGTTAGATTAACACTAATCTAACCCCTAGGTTAGGTTTAGTTTTAGGTTACTAACCTTAACAAATCCAGTTAGGTCTAATATTTCAAATGCTCAGAAAAAGAACCTTCAACATACATTCACGAACAGGGTTCACTCCTGTACTGCCAATAGGCTATAGAATTTTATGTAACTGAATTATCACCTGGTCCACGATCAAGACCTTCCAGATATATTACGATATCGGGAACCAATCCATCTAATACGATCAGCCTGAGTTATACTCCGGACTAGCTTATTCAATGCATCCAGACCTTGCAACCTGCTTAAGGTCTATAATTTTAATTCATCACGAATAAACTTAAAGCACCACTTGGATCAATACCACTGATCCAAGGCTAGGTCTTATAGATGGATAACTTCATAATTCATTCTGAGGTCAGATTAAACTCAGGTGTAAAATGAAAGAAATAAAAGAGTCCAATCATATTCCGACTCAGTCAAAGATCTGCAATCTGCAAAGAAGATACAGTTCATATCAAGCATGACTTCTCAATCAAAGGAACACATCCTTTTTACAAAAGAAATCACATATCAACACTTGTATGCTCAGGAGGAAGTAACAACAGTTCAGGGTGTTACACAATCCCCGATTTCAATATTTGTTAACAACAAAAACTAGTCCTAACGGCTACTAGAAGTTGAAACTAACTAGTAACAGTTAACTAACCAGTCCATTTGTTTCCCGGTAGTATTCAGCTCCACCCACAAGGATCACTTTTGTAATTAAATTAACAACTAAATTAATTCGAATATTCACACCAAAGTAACTCAGAGTTCCTCCATCTAGAAGAAGAGCCCCATTCTCAAAACAAGTCAATAGTCAGTAGTCCATATAGTGACAGTGAGAGAAGGAGACAACTTCAAGGCCACAGTAAGCATACAACTTGTTGAAGGCCTCAGGGATGATGAAGACTGTAGCTACCAACATTTCCCATCTCACATGAATCAACTCATATGCACCCCATACATTTTTATACATTCACCACAATACACATTAACACCTTGCTACTTATAACCTTGCAACTTGTCAAAGTCTGTTGGTTTCTTGCCCAATCCAAAGGGATCATATCCATAACTGAAAACAGAGTCGAACAAAATATATGTAAGTTTCCAAATCCATAAGTAGCTCCAAACAAAATGAGATAGGTGGAGGGGTTTACTCACCAAGGACCTCCCCATTGAGATACTTCTATCCGGTCATGTCGGTGAAAATTGAGAATATGAGAGTAAAAGGTAATGTAAGTAAATGGGAGAGGATGGGTAGAAGGAAGGAGGAGGAGGTGCCACTTTGTTGCTCAAGATCCCATTGGAATTACATCTCTAAATTTTCCTGTTGATCTAAAAGTTAATAAATTTATGAATTTTTCTACGTAGAGTTTCTATTATTATAAACCTAAAATATTTTGGTTTATTTCTTGATAAGTTTTACATTTGATTTGTGTGCTCAAGGGAACTAGAATGAATGGTAACTATATGTACCCAAAATTATAAGGTACTGCACTACCGAAACAACGTGACACATGCCCCAATGATGATACAAATCTCCTCGCAAGGTGTTCGGGATCCGAAAATCTCTCCAAGTATGCGTTATCATCCCGCATGCCCCGCTTAGCCCCCACATGCTTTGTTTTTCTCTTTTCCCTCTTTCTTTTCCTTTTGCTCTTGATTCTGAAACCGCCACCCTACCCTACAGAGGTGGTCTCGTGACCTCCGCCCCTGATAGAGTGGCGGTCCTCGTAACTGTAACCACCACCCTGCTCAGGGTGGCGGTCCTTCACGCATTTTCTAGAATGTTCTTTTAACATGACTCACATAAATTTCAATGTTTACCAACTTTTTTCACCACCTTGGGCTTGCATTAATGATTTTGGTTCCCTGGAATAGTGTTTTTCCATTATTTATAGTTTAAGAGATCAATTTGGTTTTTACCTTGGGTAAATGCAAATGCTATAAATAGTTGGCTTGTGCTTAAGAAAATGGCCCTCAAATTTTCCTTTGAATTTCTCATTTTAGTAGATTAGTCTTTTATTTTGCTTAGAATTCTTAGTTTC
Source organism: Taxus wallichiana var. yunnanensis (assembly GCA_018340775.1). Lineage (NCBI taxonomy): Eukaryota > Viridiplantae > Streptophyta > Pinopsida > Cupressales > Taxaceae > Taxus > Taxus wallichiana. The sequence goes on from CM031237.1 coordinate 348,017,463, forward strand.
ATTCATTTCCTACCTAGTTAGTGTTGTTTTGTTGTTAGGAAGCCACATATCCATCTTGTGCAAGTGTTGTTGATATTTCATCCAATCCATTGGAGTAAGATAATCTATTTTTCAATAGGAAGCCATTAAAGTTGCAGGTTTTGTTCTTCAAATAGGATAGTTTCAGGTTCTAGATGTTTTATGTTGCATGACTCAGGCAATAAATCCCGCTAGGAATTGCATAAGCCAAGATCTATACTCTTGCACTATCTCTCTCCTACTCGCATTGTATTCAGTCTGTATCCTAAGCTGCCTTTGTCCCAATATCTACTTCTGTTGATGCTAGCATTACACACTTTTCTAGGATCCACGTGAGCACGAAGGAGTGAGGAGATCACACTGAGGGGACAAAATCACACACACCATTGGATTTGCCACTGTTCTACAGAATCCAGGTTCTAGCTTTCAAAGTTCTAATTAGAAGCATATCAAATAGAATAGCCAATCATTTTATTTCAGTCAATTTTACTTTCGATATTGCCAGGGAAGATGTGGGATTGATAGTTTCTGAGAAACTATGATTCATTCCTCACTTCTGAGGTAGGATCGAGAGTCTTTCAAATACATTAGATCAATTATTTCTTTTCTTAGAATAGATTTACAACTGCACAAGCAAGTAGCTATACTCGGTTACTTTGTTTGTTTTAAATTCATCATTAGATTAATTGTCAATTTCTAGATATATTAAAATAGCTGCTCCATCAAATTCATCATAAAATTCATCAGAAAAATACAAAAATATAGAAGTCATATATGTTATAGATATACTTCACATAGTTAATTTTACTTTACTGCATTTAGTTTACATTGTTGCTTTTGTATGACAATCACGGGACCTAGAGAGCCCAGAGAATACGTATTCAAGCCAATCATGCCCCAACCCAATCTCATCACAACAATAACTGATATAGATCAGAATCTTAGGATCCAAATCTTCCAAACAACGGAAAACTTACAATAGATCAGCCTCCAGTTAAGCGGGTTAAACATAGAAGACGACAAAGCACACACGTTTTGGTCAAATCAACCAAACTACAGATTACCCTAGATATATATCCACATGACTGTGGAAGGGCTTGAAAGAGAGAAAACATTTGGTTGTGATCCTTTGGTCCCATAACCAGATGCAGGAGACACTCTCACAGATATAGATACTAGCTTAAGAATTCAGGTTGCACGAATGCCTGTGAGATACTCTGAAAAGATCACACAATTGTTAATTTTGAATATAGAGGCTAAGAAAGCATATGACTATTGGATACTAGGGATTAGGGACTGAGTCCGCACATGACCATAACAGGACCACAACAAACACGAATCTATGGTTGTGACCCACAAATCCCATAGCCCAACAAATCTATAGGTGAATTAGACATAGATGTTGGCCTACGTACATTAGTATTCAGATCTACTCCACTTCCATCTATCATCATCGAACAATTATCCTTGTTAGATGTAGTAGCTAATGAAAGCTAAGGAGTTCTAGACTAGGCCAGAGAATCACCCATAGAGTCAATTATATTTACCATCTACCCTATGACCTTATCTAGAGACATACACGAAACTATCCCAGGTCATTTTCCATGTATTCCACAACCCATAGACCGAATCATGCCAGAGCTCGATATTGATTGGAGCCTTCGAGTAGTCATCCTTGTTGATCGATCTATCACACCAGTTCAGGTTAGGAGGGCCTTCTTTGCCTTAGATTCATACAATTTCCACTAGTGCGCGTCGAAGACATCATATTTCCTAACTAGTTTGTCTACATCCCACATATATTCAATCCCCACCGGCTATCTCGGCATGACCTTGGGAGGTCGGGTGTGAGGGAAAGTTACTTGTAGATTCCCACACTCGCTTGTCACTTTTCCATCGTACATAGAAACCTCTGCATCTATCCCGTCTAATTATGTTATGATTTCAATTCTCCAAGGGCATTGTATGCATAAATATTTTAATGAAAATTTCTCAAATGGCCCCCCTGAGAAAAGCTTGTCCTCCAATCCCTGATTTCAATATTTTTTAACAACAAAAAACTAGTCCTAATGGCTACTGGAAGTTGAAACTAACTAGTAAAAGCTAACTAGTCCTGGTCCATTTGTTTCCTTAGTATTAAGCTCCACCCACAAGGATCACTTCTATAATTAAAGTAACAAATAAATTGATGGGAATATTCACACCAAAGTAACACATAGTTCCTCCATCCAGAAGAAGATCCCCAACCTACAAAACAAGTTAGTAGTCAATAGTCCATACAGTGACAATGAGAGAAGTATACAGCTTCAGGGCCACATTAAGCACCCAACTTGTTGAAGGCCTCGGGGATGATGAAGCTTACAGCTACTAGCATTGCCCATCTTACATGAATCAACTCATATACACCCCATACATTTTTAAAAATTCACAACAATACACATTAACACCTTGGTACTTATAACCTTGCAACTTACTTATCAAAGTCCACTAGTTTCTTGCCCAATCCAAAGGCATCATATCCATAATTAAAAACATAGTTGAAAAAAATATATGTAAGTTTCTAAATCCATAAGTAGATATAAAAAAATGAGATGGGAGAAGGAGAAGGAGAAGGGGAAGGGGCTTACTCACCAGGGACCTCCCCATTGTGATACTTCTATCTAGTCTTGTCGGTGCAAGTTGAGAAGATGAGAGTAAAAGGTAATGTAAGTAAATGGGGAGAGGAGGGGGAGGAGGAGGAGGAGGAGGAGGAGGTGCCATTTTTTGCTCAAGATCCCATTGGAATTACATCTCTAAATTTTCCTACTCATCCAAAAGTTAATAAAATTTTGAATTTTTCTACATAGATTTTCTATTATAAGATGAGAAGAAAACAAGGTTTAATGCAAGTTTAGGGGTATATGCAATCCACATTGTGATATGCAACCCATATTATGACTATCATGAAATCCCATTTTAACGTATTTTATACCGGTTTAAGAATCTTAATAGATAATACCTCTTGTTTTAGGGCTTTAGTTTAGTGGAGTACATTGTCGTGTGTGTATTGTCTCGTCAAAAATAATTTGGGCAATCCACTTTTTCTTCTACAAGATATGAGCTTTCTTTATTGTTCGAGCCTCTCAACATCTTCGTATTTTCTCTCTTTCATTGCTTTAAATTACACTCAATTTTTCCTTGCAAACATTTTTCTATAATTAATGAATTAAACTAATACAAAATATTTGATTTAGTTTGTATTGGGTCATGTATGCATTGTGAACAAGATTACGTACATGTTTTGGTGGTTGCTTTTGTAAGAATTGGTTTATTTGATTTTCTACCTAGATAGATTTAAATAGTCCTTTACGCCATTAATATTTGGCTAGATTCAAATAGTTCTTTACTCTATTAATCTTCGAGAAAACTATGTAAGCATTATTTTATTTGATTTTTCTCGTGCTAGATTCGGATAGTACTTCACTCCATTAATTTTCAGCAAGCTATCTAACACATTTACCTTATTAGAGAAACCAACATATTTGTAAATTGAAACCTATATTTAGTGATGGAAGATTCTTGATTTTTAACTAAAACTACATCTTGCAAACATTGCAAATACAAGAGTTGAGGTTGAAAAGTAGTGGATAGTGTCAAATTCTTCTAACAAAGGAAAAATTTGTTAACAAAATTTCATAACATTTGACTCCCCAAAAATCCTTCATTCTTCATGTGCCATGAAATGTCAAAAATACACTCATTTTAGTTTATTTCATGAGTATGTGTACTCAGGTGGCGTGGCCCAGTTTTGTAATATTCCATATGATTCCTTTTTTAAGATAGACATTTTAGGATATATCTACAGTTCATTATATCCTAGGTCAAACTAATTTGGGGATGAGAATTTGAAAGGAGTTTGTGTTTTTGTCTTATTAAGTAATAAGTGTACTTCTTTAGTTGATGCACTTTCTGCTCACTATCGCTTTTGAACTATGGGTAGCCACTTTTTCTGTTTAGGACTAGATCAAGCATAGGGTCTCTATATTTTCTAACTTACTTGAAAAATACCATCTATTTTTAAAAATCTCCCATCCCTTTTAAACTAATTTACATTTCAATACAAGTTTGAACCTAGTTTTGTAAATATTGTAAGGCTCAATAGATTTGTAGTTTGAAGACTTTGTAGATTACCTTGGTCTTCATCATGAATATCACTTCACTATACAGGTATCTGCTTCTTTTTTTTCCTTTCTTGCACAATTTAATTCTAAAATCAAAGAAGGATTCTTAGTTATATTTATGTTGATAGGCATTCCAATGCGAGAAACATTAGCCTGAAAGTGAGAATCAATGGTCTAGAGCTCTGCCATATGGAGTGTTGGTACCCAAATTTGTTCTCCTTTTCAAGCCAAGCAGCAACACTAATTCAACATGGAGCTTAGAGGCAGCCAGATCATAAATATATGTCATTTTGTAGCCAGGGAGGAGGTCTGATTGTCCCTTTGTTACTTGGATTTGTGGAGAGATGGGTAGCACCTTAAAAGGATATGATCTTATCCTAACTATTTTAGGTTGTGCCTTTCAACCAAGGTAAGAGAACCTATTTTGTAACCTCTGTTATCAAAAAGGAGATACATATACCCTTCTTTTGCATAAATTTTGTAGAGAAGACCTTGGGAAAATATGATCAACACACCAAATCCGACTCTCACAATTTTTCACTTCCGATCATGGAGATACTTTCACAAAAAGCAAAGGTTACTAAAGACATTTGAACCCCGATTTATCCTGCATACTTTGGAAAATGGATTTTGGTCTTTGTGGGTATATAGAGAAAAATAGGGGTAGTGTGGATGGGATTGGATGTTTTTAAATAAATTTTGGTGGGAGGGGAGACAGAATGAACTTGACTCACCAAATCCTTGAGAGCTTATGAAAATGGAGGGATTGCATCCAACAAAATGTGAAAAAAGTTAGAAATGTCTCTTCAACTAGAATATGTGCCTAAATGGAGGCCCAACTTAGCACTCTTTCACACAACCTATGGGATTCTATCACAAAGGCTTGAGTCATAAAACTCAATAAAGCACCAAGATTCAAATCAAACCATGCATGAGGTACACCCAGAGGTTTACAGATAATCTTTGTTGACAAAATGAAAGAAAAGTGATTTTAAATCATTTATCTCAATCCCAGATGAAGGCTCTTCTGAGAAATGAGATTACAGATGCCACTAAACTATCACAAGGAATGAGACTTGTGTGATTGGACTGGATTTCGATACAAGATTGCAATAGAAACAAGAAAAACTACTTGCATGCATTCAGAGATGAAATAAATACACTTTACTCAAGATTAACACAAAATAACTCAAGTCTGATCAAATTTATCAGCAAGGGAAAGTTTCCAGAACAATCTCAAAGCTTTTCAATGGCTATACACTTGTAACCACCTTGACATAATTGAATTTGATACAAAGAGAGATATACAGGCTTCTTAGATGGCTTCTCAAAAGGATGGGCTCTGTCAAGATTTTTCTGCTAGAAAAATCAATCTATGACTTTTCCAAAAACTCCCAACCATTTACATGAAAAATTTGTGCCATTTATAACATTTACAATAGAGCCCCTTCTCCCCAAAAAGACAAAAATGTTTAATACACCAGTGTTTTCCATTATTCTTTTGTGATTCTCAGAATCAAATCTGCAAAAAGTCTCCAGTGCTTGAGGGGTAGATTTCATCAAATTCCTCCCGCATTGAACTCCTTTCTTTGGTAGATCACTCTTCCTTCAATTCTCCAACCACTTCCACCCTTAATCTGTCAAATCTGGCTCCTTGCGTGCTTGGGAGAAGAAAAATAGAAAAATTGATTGGGCATGAAAGTCAGACCATTTTAATGGTGAAAGACACCTTCCAGATCTTCCCACCAAACTTTAGATGTCAACATTAACTTCCTTCTCTGCTTGGCGTGTAGAAAAAACCAAGAAATCATGAAAACTCACACTTCCAGATGTGTTGCAGAGAAATGGAGGGAAAATCAGATTTCAACTCTCAATTGTTGTTGATCATTTCTTTGAATTTGGGCCATCCACGTGGAAGATCCAAACTTAAAATGGACTTGGGGCTTCCTCTAACTTTTTACAACTTTTGGAAAAATTTCATATTTTTCTCCGCATCTCCGCCCTTGAAATGAGCCTGACATGTGTCCTAAGGTGGGCCCTAGCAGGACCATGGCCAAATTTTGACATTTCACTCCCCTTTTGGAAAAGGGAAAACTTTCCAAGTTTTCCCCGCAGCTCTGTCCTTGAAAAATGGGCCTGACACATGTCTAAATATGATTATAGCGGAACAACACTTCCCTTTTTACTTTTGGCCCCCTTTTTCCAAAATTAAATTTTTCCAAATTTCCTCTCGATAGTCCACACCTCCACCGTTGACTGGAGCAAGCTTCAAATTTTCCTTTATCGGGCTTGGGCCATTTTGATGTTTTTAGTCCATTTGCATGTTCAAGGGGAAAAATCCAAATTGCCCCCAATGGTCTGCCTCCCCACTCCTTTGACTTTTCAACCTGCCACATGTCATCACGATGCACCTTGAGATGGTCCCAAAAATTTGGTACTTTGAACAAGCGCGGGCTCACCACGTGTCCTGCTCTGCCAAACTATACCAACTGCATAAAAATTTGTCTAAGTCTGGGAAAAGCAGTGGAACCTTCCACGTGTCCTCCTGTAGGGTCAAAGCGAGACTTTTCCCCGCCCTTAAATTTTCTCCAATCAGAGTTTGGTGAGGCCACGGGGTGGGTTCAAACTTTTGCCAAAGTAGCCAAAAAGGAACAAGTTCAAAAATAGACCCGCCGTGCCCCATCCAATTAGAAGAAGCCACATAAGCACCAAAAGAACCAATGAGAAATGAGTGGAGCCATGGGAGAAACTTTTTCCTTTTCACCAAAAAGGAAAAAGTGATAAGTTAAAGCATTTTCCCACCATCCCCTGACCAACCAAAAGAAGCCACATCCCCTATCGATGCAAGGAAGCAAATTTGACCATGAGAAAACACCCATTAAATCGTAAAATACAAAAAAATGATCATTCGAGCTAGAAAATGAAAATTTCTTCAAGGATAGAGAGTTTAGAAACATTTACAAGACTCAAATATGTTTTTCAAAGATACATCCACTCATTTTCTTCAAGTATTTAGGGCAGAAATGACAAGGAAGACAAATCCCGACTGTGGAGACCGAAAGGTATGATAAAACCTGAGTTTTTGTAACTTTTTTAGAGAAACAAAGAAACAAGGAGAAAACCGATGACCCATAAGTGATATATAACTTAGGAACAGATTAAAAATGGTAACAAGGATTAACCAGGCACAACATGGGGAAAAGGAAAGTGACAGATGTCGTAAATCAATAGATTTTCAAAGGAAACTAGGGCGAGACAATTTTGAGCACCAACATGGAGGACGACCATTTTGAGAATATCTATCATCGATGAACTATGTGCATGAACCGAAGAGAATGCTCCAAATATAGCTCGGTTACCATTTCTAACTTGGTTGGCTAAGGAACTAGTATGATGGTCCTAGACAAGGCCATCTCCAAATGAGATCGAGCATAACATCCAGCTATCATCGCCAAATGTGCCCGAGTATAACAAGACCAGTACATTTGGAAAGTGTGACAATCCCTCCCTTCCAAAAATATTTCCCCTCATTGAGATGAGTAATTTACATCTTTCTGACATCCCTCACTATATAAATACAGATAGCCATGTCCCCATTTACCTCTACACCTGCTAAGGAAGGTGGTTGCATGTTTGGATGATGTAGCCACATTGTTTTTATTTTGATATTTGTGTGATTGGAAATCCATGTTGGATAGGTTTTAATGAGGGGCGGTCAATGCAGATATGTTTATCTTCTCTCATTCACCACGGCGAAGGAGGTGTTAGCATTTTAAACTACCTTGATAAACAAGTGTTGAAATCAATCTGACAATTTTTAAAAAAAATCCTTCGTATGGAAGTATTCTGCAAATTGCAAATTCTATAAGTCTCAAATCTAAAAAAATTGGATTTCGAGGATTTTCCCTTTCGAAGTTTAATGGCGCAGATTTGAAATTGTGTTTTCAAAATTCCAAGTTCAAAACCCCGAAAGTCCAAATTTTTGGACTTTCGAGCTTTCGGGGTTTGGGATTTTTTTAACGATTGACAATTTTTAACCCGGAGTTACGAAGTCTGAAACTCATAAAGTCTGAAATTTCAAACTTTCAGGTTTTCAGGTTTCAGAATCCCAAGTCATATTTTTGAAAAAATCTCTTTTAGTTTCCGAAGTCCAAAAACCCATAAGTATGAAATTTTAGACTTTTGGGCTTTCGGGTTTCGGAACTTTAGGTCACACTTTTGGTAAATCTCTTTCGGACTTCTAAAGTCCGAAAGTCTAAAATTTTGGAATTTCAGGCTCTCAGGTTTTAGAACTCTTCCATCACCATTTCATGATTTTCACCTATTGATCTCCGAAGTTTGAAACCCCAAATTCTAAAATTTCAGATATTTAGGCTTTTGGGTTTCAGACTTTCGGAACCCTTCACGCATTTAATTCCATACCTACTTCCGTACGGATCAAAATTTGGTCATTAATGTCATGTTTTTCTATTTAAACTCACATTTTCACCGAAAGTTGCTCTGATGATCTGGGTTTTTAATATTTTGTACTTTTTGACGTCATTCTCGAGGTATTTTATTTTGGTTATTTTCTTTTTGGTTTAAGATCTTTTGTTTTTGTTTTCTCCTCGTTCATTTTTCTTTGTTCTCCTCTGCATGCCTTGGAAAATGAAGATCTCCTTTCCCTCCATGTTCCCTTTGATTTTATTTTTGATCCTAATGGTTCCATGTTCGAATTTTCTATAGGCATTCAGGAAGGATCTCATCACAGTCTTCATTCTCTCTAAGCATTCAAAATATGCTCTTTTGGCACTTCTCATTTTTTGGAGTTTAGAGGATTTTATTTTTGAGATTTGGGGATTTGAATGATCAGAATTTTTTGGTTCTTGGGAATCATGCCTATCTTCATTTTGGACTTCTCCAATTTGGATTTTCAGAGGTTTACAATTTTTATTTTTGAAGGTTTGCTTTTGGGTTTTTAGAACTCTCGTTTTCAAAACTTCACTTCTCCAATTTGGATTTTTAGAGGTTAAGGTTTTCAAAACTTTGGAGCTTTTCTTTTTCGAGATTTCAAATTCTTTTTTTGGAAGTCCTCCTTTCATATTTTTGGAGATTGTAGTCTTTCATATTTTCAGAGATTGTAGTCTTTAGGGTTTTCGAAGGTTGAGGGTTTTCAAGTTTCTCTTCTTCGGCATTAAAAAAATCACTGGATTTTAGAATTCATAACCTGATGTCTACTTCTATATCCAAGGGTAAAGAAAAATGAAATATTCATTCCTTGGAGTTTCCCCTCACTCTTATTTTTCTTCAGACTTGGGAAACATAGGAGACACCAACTTGGGGCAGATTGATTTTCTAGATTTCTGGGCAAGGGTGAAGGCCCCAAATAAGAAACCATGGATACAATCCATATATGACACTGGGCTTGTTCTTACTACCATTTTTCCCACATCCATGCATTTCCCAGAGTTCATTTTAGCTGCAACAACCCACTTTGATGAAAAATCTATGGTGGTTAAAGATGTTGATGATAAGGTGGTAATCCATTTGGGACCCAAACTTCTTCGAAGATATGATCAAAATCCATGACATTTAATATTACACCACAATTTTTCCAGAGTCAACGGTGGAACATTGGGACAAGGAGGTGGAGTTGTGCATGAAAGTCATGATGAAAAGCTATCTAGCCAAGAGCGTTGCAAAATTACCAAAGACCATGTATCGGTCAGACTTCATTTAGGAGGTCAACAACATCATTGTGTTATTAAGAAGAGTTTTAGGTCTTCCCTCTGTGAATAAATTCTAGGAATGAATGTTCTTATATATCGCTACCATCAAGAAAAATAAGGAATTTATCAAATGGGGGGAGCATATCAATAACTCCATTTGCTATCAATTGAGTAAAGTGTTGTCCATAAAGAGTTTCTATATGACATCCTTTTTGGTTTATGCCTCCATTGCTATGGGAGAATTCACTAGGTTGAATACTAAGGGTATTCAAGCACCTCCTAAATCTATGATTTCTATCTCAGCTTACACTGGATGAGGGAAGAAAGCACTTCCACAGAATTAACGATGCTTTCTTTGCGGTTATCCTCTATCACTTCGATAAGGAGTTATAAAACCAAAGGATTTCTGATGAAGCCTTCAAGGACATTCGTGAGTGGGGAGATATCTACCTATAGTTTCCCACATTTACTTACATTCGTATTCCTAGCTTCGTAGGTGCTCCCAAGTAAGCTTCCAAGATGTCCCACCGACAAATGGGTTCTACTAGAGTTGGTTCGGAAATTGTCGATTACCACTAGATTCAAAACAAAAGACACAAAGTGGGGATGCAATTCCCTATTTCAACTAGTAGATACACTTTCCCAAACATTTACAAGGCTAAGAATGTGGATGCAGAAATGGCAAAGGTAACCTTGTGGACTTTCCATCCATGGACCAATTTTGATTATTGGGGTAAATTCACTGAAATAGGTCGGTCCAGTTCCCATGTGCCCTAGTTGGAAGATATCTAGATTCATTGTCGGGATGAATACATAATATGACAAAGGTATTATGAGATGTTAACCTTACATGAGGTTTGACAATTTGGAATAGCAGATGTTCCAAAGGATATGCAAGATGATGATTAGGTTTTGGATATAACCTATAAAAATGATAACATTGTCAATCAACCATTACCATGGATTGATTGGTATGTGGAAGAATGTTACAATACAAAGGAGAAGGCAGGGGCCCATTTTGCAGAGAACCTACATTTGGTTGTTTACCTTGGGAATCTCACCCAAGGGGTTAGAGAAACCTACAAATATAGAAACCCCATCAACCATGAGCCAATCAACACCCACAAAGGGAAAAAGGTCCATCCAAAGGGCCCATAATGTCCCTCAAAATATTTCATTTGTAGTGGGAAACTCATCTCTCTCCAAAGCTTCTACTTCCAAAGCCATGCCTTCTACAACACCCATATCAAAAATAGTCGAAGTCAGTGATTCTCCAAGAATCTCACAAGATCCATCATCTCTTCTTCCTCCTCCATTATCACTTCTTACATCAATTCCTTCCATTTCCAAAAACATTTCTTCTTTTCCATATCCTTTTATGGCCCAATTATTCTCACCCCTTTCAGTTCTCTCACTAGAGAAACCATTGGGTCACCCATTTCTACTTCACTTCCCCTAACACTTCCATTTCCTTCCATATCATCTCCTAATATTATTGTATCCACTCCTATGGCCATCCTCACATCCACCCCATCCATCATTACCACTTCCATTCAGATGCCAACTAATGTTAATGGTGCTCTTATCATGACTACTATTTTAGGAATTCAATCTATTGTTCCCTCCTCATCAGCATTAGCCATCCTAGAATGGTTGTTTCAACAGAATTCAAAGCAGAAAAAGAAGGTGCCTCTTTGGGGATGTCATAGATCTGATCATATTGGAACATACACCAAAGAGACAGGCCAAGAGACCAAATATTGTTTCTAGCCTAACAATGAATTCATCTAGGGAGCGAATTATAGAGGTTACTACTCCCATTGAGGGAAAAACCAAAGAAACCATTAAAACTGCAAATTATCGAGTCTCTAAAATTTCACTGGAAAATCCACTCATGAAGGAGCTAAGTAGGATGTACAAACTACTCTTGGGAATCTGGGAGAAATATGACAAGGATAAAGCTTCAAAGGATGATCTCAAAGCAAAGGTCGAGCAAGTCAATGCATTGTTAAGGAAAGTAACATAGCCAACTCCATCTACCAAAGTTTCCACTAATACGGATATGATAGTTTCTTCTAAAATCGATGACATTTATTATCATGAGATTGAGAATATAGGCCAGAAAGGGAGAACGCTAAATGGATGGATGAAGTGTATACTACAAGAAGCTAATCCTTTAATCAAAGAATTTGTTGAGATATTTAATGATCTACAGGTTTAAAGAGAGGCTATCTACAAAATGGATGAAGCTTTTTCTAAGGACAATAATGTAATGCCTCATTTGACAGTTACTTTAGTTCTCACTTCGGTGACCCTATTTCTAGGCACCGAATGTTTTTGTGAGTTTCCCGCTGGTCATTAGTTGGCTTTGACCTTATCATAGAGAAGGATTAACATCCTTCCTCCCCATCTTGTCTTCTCGTATCCTTATCGGTGCTTCTTGTGGAGGGCCTCTGCAGTGCCCTATTCGATTACCCTGTTAAAGGAAAATTGTGTTCTAGTTTTGTCATGCTTGATTGTTGGCCCTTATTAATATGATTAATAAATGTTTTTAAAAGTTATAAAATAATAATAATATTATTATTTTAGTTTTTGATTAATGATTATTTTATTTTGTGTCGATTTTCATGAATATTATTATTAATTACCTTTAAGTTATTTTATTTTATTATTGACTGCTCTCGGAGACCGAGCCTCGATTCACGCAAGAGGAGGAGCTTGTTCGTGGATGACGCCATTGCTTAGGAAGTGGTGTTCATGCTTAGCATTTAACATTTTCCCCTTGGCCGACTAGGCGTCAGTGCATGCTTTATATTTATAACATTTTATTGGTAAAATGCTTGTTCTTTTCTTGTTTGTGTGGAGGCATCCACCCCCACCCTCTTTTCCTCCCTGCCACCACATACTCTAGTTTTTTTTAATTTCTTGGTCATTAGTGAAATGCGTTGGAGGAGCACCTACCACTCCATTAATAGTTGTAAGGTAAGACGTGTTGGTTGCACCTTTATTTTAAATGAATTTTGATTTGCAAATCTTCTTGGGGAAGTTGTTTATCTATTCACATTTTGGGGAAGGAAACACCCAATCAAGAAGTTGGTCACTTATTTTACAACTTTTGTTTTATTGAAAGATTGCTCTAGTTTTTCTTTACTATGGTTGAAAACAATTCTTCTCTAACATTTTTGGACTACATACACCACTCTTCTCTGGTTGCGTGAGTGTCTCTAGTGACAGATCGTGTTTGGAGGTTGTTGAAAAGTATTTTAAATTACAGATGTATGTTGGGCGCCTATTTTATTACAAGTTTTAATATCTACACTAATTTATTTTACCTACTCATGCCAAGTCTAGCTGGCCGCGTGGAAGATTTCAATGAGGGAATCTTGTAGTAGGCTATGCGTGGTACATCTAAGGAGTTCCCTTTTCCTTGGTTGCTGACCATGTGAAATCTGGTGTAGGGTTTTCAGTTGATTTTATCTAGCAAGGAACTGAAACTCTAGATAATATATGCGATGGGTTGGTGTTTGAGCCTCCTAGCCTTGTTGCAAACCCCCTACCTATGCCAAAACATGAAGCCATGAATTTTTTTTGATGCCCAACAAGTAAACACGTAGAAGATTCGCTAAGTTTCTGCATCAAATGCCATGTCATATGCGTTGAGCGTGTGGAAATGTTTTCCAGGCACAATAATTTCTTCTCATCTTTCTACTATGCTAACATTAACCATAACATGAAATAAATTTTCTTTTATTTATTGAAGTGGTTGTTGCTTGGGGTTATTTTGTGGTTTTGTTATCGATTCTCATCTTCCAAGTTATGTTTTTATTTTATCTCCTATGTTAGCTGCTTCTTAGGTTGATCCTTTGCTATATTTGGTTCTGAAAATGGTCTTGGCACTTGACCTTTCACTTGCTCTTGCTGCTTCATGTATACCAATGGTTGTAGGGATACTTAACTTTCTTCTTGTTATTATGTTTTAAATCATACGGAAATATTAAGGACTAGCTTGCTAGGTTATTTTACGTGAATCTGTGATGAATGCATTTTTTTCCATTACTTTGAGACCGATATGTGATGCCTTGGGGATTTTTAGACTCTTCATGGGATTTATTCCTAGGGATGGATACTTTAAAATTTATCCACGTCCCTTAGATGCTCACCATTTGATCATCATGTCTCTCTTTTGATGATGTTTGCTTATGTGAAATTACAGTTTGATAAACCTACCCTAAGTCTGGGAAGAATGATAAGATAATATAGGCATTATCTCTTAGGAATAAACACCCCTTCAATGAAGATTCAAGTCTATGCAACTGATACAAATAATAGAGAGCACACTGATTAGTTTGGGTTATTGAATCACTTAAATGAGTATTTGCTATGTTGATGGTGAGTTGTTAATGGATTTGGATACTCTAATCCAGAGTTTATTTTTTATAAACATGAGAAATAATATTATCCTTTGACCATTGGCATTTTTTTTAATTCCACTTAGGAGGGGCCATTAGGTTATGTGAACCTGCATCAGAAATTTTGATGGGTTTCTGTGTTGTAGTCTAAATCTGGTTTTCCTTATTTTGAGGTTGTGAATCTGAGTATATATCTGACTTAGGGGTGAGTGTGTTTGATTTCCATGAACTTTTGTTAACTTCTAAAGAAGGTTTAATGTTGTGTACCCTTTCTATCCAATGCCTTACCCTTTTGTGATAAAATAAGAAGAAATTTGGATAATGGTAAAGTATTAACCATTACGAGAGGAGTTTGGTTGATTATCTTCTTTTATTTTTTATTATGGTTAGGAATCATTGTTTCCATCTTTTGATAACTTAAGGAAATCTATTACCTAGTAGGTTGGATAAGGGTGAGGGTAAGTGCAGGAAGTTGATGGACAAATATAGGGTCATCCATGGACGTCATATTGCAAAAAATGAAAAATCTTAACTTGTAGGGATTATTAGCTATACACGCACTCTAAATTAGAAAAATTTATATAAATATGAATCGTAGCATTCGAAATATAATTTCTAAAATACTAATTTTTAAAAAAAAGGGGCAAGTTTAGCTATATTAAACACTTAAAATTATATGACTTAGTTTTTTTTTTAAAAAAACTTATAAGATTGTAGTCCGTTTGCCCACATTTTGGATGACCAAATCTTGTTTTTTTTTTTTTTCTTTGGTGAAACATTAGATGTAGTTATCAATCTTGGGATGGATTTTTTTTTGTATTTTTTTTAGCAATATTTTTTTTTATGATTTTTTCCGTGAAAGTGGTCTGAAAATATTTAGAAAATGGAGCGCTTTCCATTTGCCCACCATAACTATATCAAAAAATATCGAAATCAATTTTTTTTTAAACATGTATAGAATTTGTCCACGCTTGGGATGGTATAATTTTTATCATATTTTGATAAGCGAAACAAAAGTTACAATCTTAAACGTAGACATGAACATTCATGAGAAAAAATGTCTTAAAGACTTATTGTTAGTAAGAAATTATAAAATGATATTTATCTTATTCTATTCACTTTAAAAACAATATTTCTACGAAGATAAGAGTCTCCCCTACGTGATGGCACCATTTTTGTGAAATGTTTTCAGTTTTTAGCATGGTTCAAGTCTTTGGAAGATCATATTTGAGGTTTTTGACCTTTTACACTTCATAATGACCTTCCATAGCTTTGGTTGGAGAAAAACAAAGATTTTCTGAGGCTTAGGTTCGGCAGATAGATCCACGATCGCGGTTTTTAAACATAAACCGTGCATATTTTATAAAGCATGCTTCATGTTCATAAAGCGCGCTCACGGTTCATAAATCATATTTACACACATCCTAATGTCTAAATTACCATGTGATTTTTACTCTCTGACCTTACCGTACAAATTACTGCGAAATTATGTCTTTTTCTGCATGTTTTTCTTATCACCGGAAGTAAAACATCATGGGAGACAAAAACAAAGTCAAAAAAGGAAGTCATTAAGTAAAAAAACACCAAACGAATTAGAGGCCAACAAAATTCAAAATGCTGAGTGAATGTGGAAACTTCATGAATCTAGAAGAGGTTCATCTTCAATCCCAACTATTGTAAGCAATGAAGAACTAGGTAATGTTTCTACTGTCAATGTTGAAGTTGAATTAAATACTCGTGATGAAGAAGTTTTTACTGTCAATGTTGAAGAAGAATTAAATACTCATGATGTAGCAAATGTTGAAATTGAAGGAGACAATGAAAATGTGAATAAGGAAATTCATGTTGAAATCAGACAAGCAAAATTTGACAAAAACACCTCCTAGGATTTTACATAAGAAACCTAATTTTTTATTGAAATTGATGAAAACATTTTGAAACCAATGTCTGACAAACTTTCTGAATGAAAATTAGAAGAAAAGCCATTGAAATTTGGGATAATCATTTTGAAATTTTAAATGATTCCCAAAGATGTCAGTTGTTGGTTAGTTTGATGAAATTGATTAAAATGAGACCTACATTAAACACCTTAGGATTGACAACATCTAATATACGTGGTCAAACCTCTACAATTGTTGAAAACCTTCATGATGCATATCACACTGTTGGTGTCAAGAGACATACTAGGGATAGTAATATTGTGCATCATGTACTTGCTACTAGTGTTGTAAGTGAATCAATAAAAAAACAACGTTTGATTACACAAACAAGTCGAATGTTGCAAGTTAATCAAAAAAATCTAATGAAAGCAATTGAAAGATGTAATATCCTTCAATCACTCAATAATGTCAATTTTTGGGTATTTTCTGCTAGAGCACCACGTAAGGACAAAAATAATTTTGATGCTATAAGAGAAGTTATTAAATTTTGGCATGATAACACTAGAGTTTCACCTAATACAAGAGATGTTATAAAACAGAGAGTTGGTTCTACTAATCATGAACCACATCCAAAGCATTTCTTAGATATGACTCAAACTCAATTTTTTCGTAAGTTTGAATAAGAGAATCTAGAAATTAAAATTAGTCAACATTTTTTTGAAATGTTGAAACCATTCTATGTGAAAATCAACCATGCTCACACCACTTGTTGTAGGCAACATGTTGAATTTGCGATGCATTATGCTAAATTTTTACGTATTCATTCTAATTTTCATTCTGAAACTATGTTATCAGAATGTGGTGTTCAAGTTCCACCAATATCTTCCAGGATTTCATTCCTACTATATTTTGTGAAAAGAAGTTGACAATTTTTTTTATAGTCAAGATTGTTTAGATGGAAGTTGTAGTACATGCGGCGGATTACCTAAATTGGAAAGTTGCATCCATGAGAAAATTGAAGGTACAATAGGAAATAATTTAGTTGAATTTGATAAATATAAATCAGTTGCATACCAGTTGAAAGATGGAAAGAGTCGAAACGGTGAGAGCTAGTTACAAACAAATGCCCATTTTTCAATTTATGAGAAAATTTAAGAATGAAATTGTTTATGAGTATGTGAGGCATACACATAGAGCTCGATGGTTGGATGAAAAATTCAAGCTATGTAAAGACACATTTCATATTGGTACTATTGTTTCAGTGGTCAATTTTGTAGAGAATTACACATTACAACCACAAATGGAGGTTCAATCGCAATATTACAACTCAGTACAAGTTGCCATTTTTGTGCATATAGCATTTCTACATTCTCCCGACAAAGATGAGAGATGATCGAAATTTTTAAGAGAGTACCACTTTATATCAATGATGATCATACTCATTCTACTGGAATTTATGTAAGGGTGTTTCTAGTTATTTTATAGAAACTTGTCTGATAGGGACATCCACTTCAAACAACATTATATATGGTCAGATAATTACATGTCTTAGTTTAAGAATGCACAAATGTTTTATTGGATGAGTAGAATGCACATCAAGATGGGTGTGCAACATATTTGGAGTTTCATTGAGGCTAGACATGGAAAAGGAGAGCATGACGGTGCAAGGGCATATGTGAAAAGAGCTCTTGCAAGAGAAGAGTTGAAGTACAAAGATGGTACTAAATTAAAAGATGTAAAGAGCATAGTGGAATGGTGTACTAACAACATGGCCCAAGTTTCTCAAGAAAATTTCATAGTTTGCAGATATTTTTGGTTGATAGAGGAAAAACATATTGTTAACTATGAGGATTATATGACACTCACTTGGTTCCAGGTGATATGCACTCATTTTGTAGCTCGATGCTACTTTGGTGGGCCATATGGATAAGAAAGTTGACATGTTTTTGTGCATCTTGTATTGAATTTGTCACTGCTAAGTGTGATTCACAAGAATGGGTGGAAGGATGGATTTGTAGGCCTCTAACTCCACTTCCTAGTTATCAACCTCCACAAGCATTACAACTTGTTTCTACATATGAAGTTACAACATCCAAGGACTTTGATGAAATTTTGATTTTGGTGTGACAAGGTATTTATGGTTATTTATTTAATTTTTGTATTGAGTTATGTCCATTAAAATTTTAATATGTAATTTAAATTTGAGTTGTTCAACCTTGGTTATTTTTTTGTAGGACATGTGTTTGCAATAATTGCGATAAAAGACAATGAAGAAGGAATAGACTATTTCTTATGTCATTACATCGAGGAAAGAAAGAAGTTGAATTCTCCTATTATAGATGGTGAAGATATTGAGTATCCTATAGGGTCAGTGGTAGTTACTGGAACTTGGCTTCGATGGTATCCATTAAAAAACTCCTTTGTTTGGGTGTTTGAAGACTTTGAGACACACAGGAAAATAATCTTATATTCACATCTAGTTCTAGCGACAAATATTCAGTTGTATAGATATCGAGGAAGGCCTAATAACAAGATTCTTTGGAAGGTTCGAGAGTCAGATCATGAAGCAACTATTTAGTTGTATAAATATCGAGGAAGGCCTAATAACAAGATTCTTTGGAAGTAACATATTTCCTAATTAAGTTCTGTTTACCTTATCATATAATTAGATACTATGGATCCAATTGAAAATTTACCCTACTATATCCCGAACCGATAGATTGGAATAAAAAATTTCACATGCCAATTTATTTCTTTGATAATGATGAGACATTTGCAGAATTCATGGGAATCAGGGATTCTATTTTGAAGGGGGATCATGTAAGAAATATTTTCCAATCAACCTAGATGATTGTGCATACTTTGGATAAAAATTACATATGTGTGAACACTTGAATAAAAAGAGTATAAGAAAAATCAAGACTACTTCTGAAAATCCAAGTGCAAGAAAAACAAACATAAGTCTCATAGTGAAATCCTCTTTGAGTCATTAGTAAACAAACAAGACAAAGAACATATAGAAAAATTGGTATACCCATTCAAAGATGATGATTAACCATGTTACACTGCTTGTTAAAGAACTAAAAAGTCATAAATATGAAATTTAACCAACACACATGGATATATATATATAAACAAAGTATAAGAATCATATGTACAAAGTTCATAATGTATGTCATCTCGAACTAAGCATGTGTCATAATGTACATATGGGACCACATGCGTCTCTATATATATACAAAATATATATATACATAAGTTCATAATATATATATATAAGAATGTGTGCTCCGACATCTCGAACTTCAAGTATGTGTCATAATGTGTGTCATAATGTACATATGGGACCACATGTGGTCACAAAAGGCTATATATATACAATGGACTGTGAATCTAATCATGACCACATATGTACATCCGGTGGACTATAAATCTACTCATGAAACATCTTCCTCTCTTTGCCCCTACTAGAAGTAGCATGTCCACAACTCGGGATGTAGTGGAGGAGATGCCACTATGGATTTCATCCATGAGGTCCTAGGTGTCTCTAAGCATGTTTGTAACCTAACCTATACATTCATAAACAACAAGTTTTTAACACCCAAAATTTTAAAATACATTCAAAATTTAGAAACTTGTACTTGATTTAGTTAAAATGAATGTGAAATCTTACCACAATGTCATGATCCCTATCAATTTGTTGTTGACGCATCGCAGGGACAACAATAGACTCACGAGGGGTAAGCTACATACAAATAATTAATTTTCAAATTAAATATTTCACATATATACCTACAAAATTTGATATTGTAGATTTAAGTTTAATAAGAAATAATGAACCTCCAAAATTTAACAAATTTAAAAAATTGTGTACCTCAGTTAGTGGATCTGCAGATGCTATGATAGTATCTACAGTAGCCTCCATAGTCTACATATATGGAGGAGTCTCTCTATGCATCATAAGCTATACAAAAAATGTACAAATCAATATTAAAATCTACATGATAGAGGTCCAAATCATGTAATCCATGTGAACTTCCAATAATTATAAAAAAGTGTAAAGAGATTTACTAACCTACGTAAAACTCATGTGAGGTGTGCCAGTAGCCTTAGTTCCCTAAGTAGATGATGACCCGTTAGGCTCCTGTGTATAAAAGAGAAAAATATTAATACATGTACAACATACACGTGAAACAAATTATAATAATAATCTAGTGCAATTAAATGATTTATTAAAAATGTAAGTTTGTACAACTTGAAACTTATGTTTGAAACACACCTAGCCACAGTAGCTAGCATGTCGACACCGGATGTTTCCTTCACCGGCTCTTGCTATTTAAAATAAAATAAAAAATTAGTTTTTTACATGTATGTACATGACGTACAATCAAATATATATATATATATATATATATATATATCTCAAACATGTGAATTAAACTATTGTATATATATATATATATATATTATTTAAATTTATTTGAAATTTACCTGTGAAAGACCAATATCAGTGGCTCCAGTTCCAAAAACATTCCCCAGCATCTCATCTATAGAAAAGAAATCCTGTGAACCAGCAAATGATGTCTCACCTGTAGTGCATACGGCACCACATGATCCATAGTGGTGTGGTGCACTAGAACTGGCACCTCCACCAACATCACTAGATGCAATTTGGGTGCTATGTTGGGTGAGAGTGTCAATGAGCTCCCTCAATGCATGTAATGTATCAATCTCCACAACCTCCTTCACTATAGGAGGGATAACTAAAGGTAGTGGGGGTTTTGGGGCATGGGGGATCCTAGGCTGACCTAAACATGCACCAGGTCTACTCTGTGCAGAGCCACCTCCTCAACTAAAAAATTTAGAAAAGTCAAAATAATTTGGGACCTCATTGAGCACGAACTCGCAATATAATTTCTTCAAAAAATAAAGAGGAGCCTCATTTTTGTAGCATGGTGGATAATCAAAAACCATCCACCATCAGTCCCACAAAAAAAAAAATTTTTGATTCTTTCATCATGGCACCAATGAATTGGGAACCATTTGCAAAAAACTGCAGGGGGCATTAGTTCTAGGGTCGGTAAATAATGCACAAATGAGGTCTTTTCCAAAAAAATTTTCTTTGACGGCCGCATGGGATAGTTTATCCGCATACCACCACCTACAATCACTTCTAAAGGTGTTCCATCTATGTATTTGGTTGGTTGCAGACTCGACTTCACCAATCAATGTTTGTAATGTATTGGCTAAAGTCATGCGGGATGGATTTGTAGCATGATTTTGTCTTATAGTTTGAATTAGGTTCTCAATGAAAATTTTATTTTCTTGGATTCTTCTAATGATATTATCTTGCATTCTTGTTGGCTCAATGGGGATAGAAGGAGCCACATGAGGTGGATCTATGTTTGAGGAGGGTTTTGAGGAATGTTCGAAGGGTTTTGAGGAATGTTTGGTGGGTTTTGAGAATTTTTGATTGTTTGATTGATTTCGAGCTTGCCGACCAACTAACTAATAAAACAATAAAATTGTATACATAAACAAACATTTCAAAAAACCCATGAAAATAAAAAAAAAAAATCTAAAATGCAAAAAAATGATTACAATCGGGACTTACCTCCTCGTCTTGGCGGCATGGTTGAATCTATCACTATCCAGAAGTTCGATGAGCAATTTTGAGGTGGTATTGAAAGCACGAGTGAAAAACGTTTAGGAAAAATCACGATTCGAAATGAAAAATGAGGAAAATAAGGAGTCGCGGACCAAGTTAAATTTTGTCTCAGAGTTCCGTGATCACGGTTTATAACTGCGCTCATGGTTCTAAACCACGATCGCGGTTTTAGGTTCGGCAATTACTAAACCTAGAATTCAGGAACCACGATCGCGGTTCCTTTATTTCAGGTTTTTATATCCACGAAATTTTCCACCAACTTCATGCACTTACCCGTGATACCCTTTAGCTTTTATGAATAGGAAGGATCATGATTTTTTTGTGATGATAGAGGGAAGTATTACTTTTGACATTGTTGGTTTCTAAATTTAATCTCCTTCACAACTTGAATAGCATCAAGAACTTGCACAAGAAAATCAAGGATAGATAGATGGATTGTATGTCATTTGTAGCTGGGGATCACACCTATCTACTTGTCTGCATTCAAGAATTGAGGGAGTGGATAGAACCTTCAAGAGGGTTTTGATCTAACCCTCACTATTTTAGGTTGTGCCTATCAACCAAGGAAATAGAACCTATATTACAGCTCTTATATGGTAAGGAAATGGAAATATCCTTGTGTTTTGCATATGATATGGAAGAGACTTTGTGAAAAACATGATCAAGTATCCATTATCCAAATGCAAAGGATTTGTCACTACTAAATGATGGACATGCTTTTAAGACAAAGCTAGGGCTACTAGAGACATGATAAAACCCTGATCAACTTTGTGCATTTTAGTGAAAGGATTGAATCCATTTTGTGAACACACAATGCAAATGTAGGGGTATTGTAGGTAGGATGAGTTAGTTTAAAATGAAATTCTGATGAGAGATGTTGGGAAAAGAGTAGCTAGAAATCATCACCTTCTTTGGGAAGCTTTGTAAATGAATTACAACACCTAAACAATAGAGATGTTTCAATGAATTTGAAGTGCTCTTTCAACCAGGATGTGTGCACACATGGATGCCCAAATCTGCACTATTCCATACAAACTTTGATAACCTGCCACAAAGGCTTGAAGCAAAATATCAATGAAGCATTTAGAAACCCTTGTTAGATCATGACCTAAGGTACACCCAAAGGTTTACAAACACCCTCAATTTACAAGGAAGGTAAGATGAATTTAAATTTGTTTATCTTCACTCAAATGAATTCTCTTTTGAATGGAAGATTACAAATGCCTTCAAAACCTCTACAAGAAATGAGACCATGTATGACCAATAAAGATCCCAAACACAAGATTGCAACATGAGCATGAAACATAAATTGAAAACATACTGAAATACAAGTGTATACAAGCTTTTCCAAGAGATAAAACTAGTTAATCCAAGAATTTGATCAAATATATCAACAAGGGAATGTTATTTAGACAATATCAAAGCTTTTTGATGGCTTTATAGCTGAAACCAACTCAACATGATGAACATTTGATGCAAACAGAATAAAAATGGCTCTCAGAAAGTTTCTCCAAAAGAAAATGGACTTCTTCAAGTTTTCTTGTGAAATTATTCTCCCCTTCTCCAAAATTCTCAACAACCTCCAAATTACATAATATACCTTATGCCAACTTGGATCCTTGCATCCCAAGCAAAGAATATGCTCAAAGGATCAAATTTGTTACAAAACCCTATCCATTTGATGAAGAATGATATTAAACTATGAAACAGCTCAAAAATGCTAGGGATGCACAAGAATAATAAAATATTACATGATCTCGGATCCTTATCCACCTTAGGGTCACATTTTTTTCATTCCACCATGCCAGCATTTGTTTGCAATCATTTTCCACCTTTTACCTCATCATTTTTAACTTTGCAACTTTTAATTTTTTACCTTTCACGTTTTTTCACGGGTCCAAGGCAAAATTTCATCAAAAAACATCACAAGCCATCAAATTAGCTCCCAAAAATGGTGTCATTGTTCTCAGAAGGCCGAGGGGATGTGGATTCATATAAAATTTCATGTGAATCGGTGTAGAAATGGTGAATCCAAATTCCCTGGAGCTTCCATGGCGCCCTAAAAATGAAATTACACAGTTGCCATCGATTTTGGATAAAAGAAACACCAACCGTCCACGTGTCAGATTCAAATCCCCTTCAAAAATGCCAAAATTACCTTTTTTACCATAAGGATAGGGTGAGACACGTGTCGAAACATGATTGGGCGGGCCCCAAACCTTAAAATGCATTTTAAACCCTTTTGAACCTTGGGAAAATTTGAAAATTTTCCCCGCAAGCCCCCTGGACATGCCACATGTCCTCCTGTGGGCCCTACTGAAAACCATGGGCCAAAATGATGACTTTTGCTCCTTTTTTGAGAAAAGGAAAATTTTCTCCAAAAACCCCACGAGCCCAAACACCCACTCTCTCCCTGCCACATGTCGCTCTCCCATTCATTGCTGCGCGGCCGACCCTTCTATTTTACCTTCAACCCTTCGTGAGGACAAAAACCTCTTGAAGGCCCACGCTCCCCTTTTCACCCTTTGAAATGTGACATGTGTCACCCCCTGATTGGATGTGGGGGACACCTTCAACTTTTTCGCGGGTTCATTTTTCCCTTTGAAATTTCTTGCCAAAGTTTGAAAATGTTCCAACATTTCCTCCGCGCTCAAAATCCCTACCAAATCTAGGACACGTGTCCACTTTTCATTCTCCATGGGCTCTCTAGCCAAAATTTTCTTTTTTACCCTTTGAAGTTAAAAAACTTCAAATTTCTCCAAACCTCCGCCCCTCCATTTCATCCCCCTACATATGTGTCATTTTTCTATTCGATGCGGGCCCCCAGGTCGAAATTTTTCCTTTGGCATTTTCAGATTAAAACTTCAAAATTTTCACATCCCCCACCCTCCCATGTTGATTCATCTAGACATGTGTCCATCTGCTATTGGGTGAGGGCTTTCGGGCTGAATTTTTCCTTTGGCACTTTGAGCCAAAAATTCAAAATTTTCCAACTCTACCACCACCCGCTTGATCTTCCTGTGCCACGCATCTCCTTCCCATTGGGCACAGGCCCTCGGGTTAGAATTTGACATTGAGAATTTTTCAAAAATGAAGAAAAATTTTAAGTGACCCCGCCACCCGCCGGTCCATCTAACCAATCAAATCATGCCACGTAGGCATACTAGGCAAATGCGGGGCCACAGAGCAAAATTTTCCTTTTGCTAAAAGTCCAAAAATGACAAGTTATATCATTTTCCTGCACATCCTTGGGCGAATAGGAGCCTGCCATGTTAGCAATATGTTGAAAAGATAATTTTGACGGGTGGGTGACACCCGTATACCCGTCAAAAACGTAAAAAATACATGGGATGCCCCTGAAATTGAAATTTTTCACAAAGGAAGTGGATTTTTTTGGTTTTGAATCCAATGAAACATGATTTGACAATGATTTAGGCCTGGGAATGATATTTTAATAGCAAACAACTTGGGTTCGATCCACTTTAATTTTTGCATGAATTTGACAAAGGGAAAACGGCTCAGCCCAAAAAAATGAAGAAATTAGGGCACAAAAGAGGGGAACTTGGAAATTTGCTTCAATTTAGGGAAAAATAATAACATTGAGGGCACTCTGAAGGCATTCAATAGAAAAAATGAGTTGCAGATCACCCATTCGAGAAAATGAAACATTTCTTGACAAATTGGGCATGGGAAAATTAGAGCAAAGTGTGCAAACTCAGAATTTGCACCAACAGACATAACTCTAGTTATTTAATAATTATAATTACTATTATTTGATGTGACTAAGAAAAGTTTCACCTAGTTTAAGATGTTGGTTATTCATTATATTCCTAATTGAGAGTTGGAGGTACTTAGGAGTGGTGAGATAAAAGAGTATGCTTATGTTCAAAAGAAATAAGAGAGAGGGTTTTATTTGTTTAATATAAAGACTTGTGTTTCAGTTGTTTAAGGTATTTGACTCAAATGAGGGTGTTGGAATAAATTAAGGAAGCTTAGGATTTTGGTGATCTGTTGGAGGTGATATGGCTAAGTGCAATTCATGTAACATCATCATACTAGTTCCTTGTGACAGTTCGCTTAAATTTTATTGATATAGGTTTAAGGGTAATTTAATTGATTGGACTGTATATTTAAATCTTGGTAAGATGGTGGCATTAGATTCATTTTAGTTGTTTGATTTACTAAGTATGTGTTATTTCTTTTATCATATTTTTGATTGTTGTACATAACATGGTAAGATGATCTTATGTTTGAAATTTTCATTAGAACTTACTCTGTATGTTCCTTGCAATAAATTAGGTGTAGGCATGTTGTGGGGTAAATTTCCTTTGAAAGGGGAAATTAGCGGTTAGTATGTGATGTTAAAGTTTTAACTTTAACCTATTAAATCTTATGACTTATTTAAAGGAATGTTGATTGATGTTGAGTATTGGATTTCAATCATGTAATTTATATGGTTACACGATTGAAATCCCAATACACTCTTCACTCTGTTTCAACTCATTAGGTATTGATCCCTACTAGAATGATAGTAGTCTCCTTGTTGTTTCAAAAAAATGTTCATAAATTTTTTTATGGTTTCCTTCTTAATTTGAAATAGTAAATCTTCTAGCAAGATTAAATAAGTTGTTAGTGGGATTGAGCTTAGCGCTATTTCTTTTAATAGAAGGTTCATTTTATGATATTGTTAATGGTAGCATATCATTCCTTTGCATAGTTTTTATCATGCTCAGTTCTTGCGAATTGACTCAGGCTATAAATGTGTAGATGGCCTTCAAGGGAAGAAAGGGGAGTGTTACATTGGTGATTGCTTCTAAGCTCATTTTTTCATATGTGCTTTATTTTTGTTGAGAGCCTCTAAATTTATGTTTGTTTAGAAAGTTTGATGGGCCCAATTTTTGTAATATGGGTAATGTTGTCACATGTGTCTGAAAATAGAACTTGTAAATAATATAACCAGATCCCAACTTTGTTTGAGTAATTAATTATACTATAACAAATTTGAAAGATAGCTTAGCTTGGATTTGACCAATATTATTACCTTTTTTTTTCAATTCAAAATTCATTAGAATCCTTCACCACCTTTGGATTGGTATGTCATGTTGGATAAAAATGTATTGTTTCACAAACATGGTAATGATAAACGTATCTTTGAGTTAAATTTTTTGTATAATAGCTCCCTCTAGGTCATGGCATAAATGTAAACCTAGGCATGATAAAGTGGGTTAGTAATGCTTATAAAAGTATTAAAAAAACATAATGTAGTTGTGATCTACTTGATAACTTTTGAACCATTAAGTGATCAATGAATGTTCAAGCAATTTAACCCATATTCAAGTATTGGTTTCCACCATGGTTGTAGTGTAACTCAAATTTAGTATTTTAAATCAATTCAAAATATGGATTTCCCTCCAATTGAACATTCCAAAGAAAAATATAAGCTAACACAAATCTAAACTACATATTAGTGAAAAAATCACAATCCCATATGATAAACAATTGATTTTGTGGACCCCTTAACTTAGGGTGTACCACTACTAGCCACACTCCCCTCTGGATTGAATGGATTGCACCAACCTCTTTACATACAAAAATATTTCCACATGGTATTCAATGCTGAGAAAAGGCAAATTCGTTGCAATGCGGATAAAAAACAATGAATTATGCAACTCTGGTTGGCCACATCATGCAATATATGTCTCTCATATATACTTCACAATCTGACTAGGTCTTCTATAATACAGACATTGGTGTGGAGGATTAAGTCAAGGGGGATTTATTCTTGTGAACAAATGGTGAGATATGTTCATTTGCAGGATCTTTTGCCACTGACTAGTTTTTAGCCAAAATTTAAAACTAGATGTGTTCGTTGAATTTAGGAGGGTCTGAAAGGAGCTTTGTGAAACCAATATGCATAGTATAATAGGTCATGGGTGAATAAATTTCAAGCTTCAATCAAATTCACAAATGTATACTGAACACCAAGGAAAAGCATAGAGAAGATATCTGACACCGATAAAAGTGGATTGTGTTTTCCCTTACAAATTTGGAATCACATTCATGTGAAATAATTACACCAGTCACATGAAGGATACGTGGACTATATAATTCATATCTACCACTTGATCACCAAACACATGGGAGTTTTAGAATAGTCCATGGAGTTCAATGCAAACCTAGCTTTCAAATTGAATGGAAGATGATCACATGCATAATGGTGTTGAGCTGATGAGAGACCAACATCAAATGGAGAGGTAAAAATAAATCTTCTTGGTGGAAATACCGAGCCTTAAATAAATTTTAAACACAACTAACCTACACTCTGAGATGCTATAGAGGATTCCATGAACTGGGAAATAAACAATCAAACATTTCCCCAATATCATTCTATTTCTCCATCCATAATAACTCACTCTATGCTAGATAAAGAGAAACAAGTAGATTTTCAAAAGAAAATAAACTTCGTTAATTCAAGATGTATATCAAATACATATATATAGGAAATACCTTTCTTATAATTTAGCATCTAACCTTATTAACAACCTACCAACATTACTCACCTATTTCTATTCTACGTGAGTTGTTATAAACAACTTAGCAACTAACAATAATGTACGTACTAATAATAGTTTTCCTAACATTTTGTTTTCATTATTTTACCACTATTATAAGGCTATTAGTATTGAATTTAAATTTTGAATATACTCTTCCGAAAGCATAAAAAATATCATAACATTACAAAAATACAAAATAAAAAAATGCATGTGACATGCTTGATCCTTTCCTATCCTTGAGTCATTTTGATCATTAGGATTTAACACTCTTTCTTGCTTTAGTACTCAAATTTTATAGAATGCATTAAGTGGATATAACCCATGGACATTATCAACATTACCAGTGCCCTAGGGGCATGTCCAAATCAGGGGGGCATCTTTATCTATTGAGCTTACTTTGGTCACATCTTTAATACTTTACAAATTCTTACAACCCTCTATCCTGAGGTACGCCTATCACATCGAAGGCATACCTATATTAGGGGAATTTATACAACATATTTTATCATGATTATATATCTCAACACTTGTACATTGTGCACACCATACTACTTTACTACTTATGACATGTGATATATCACACTTTATTTGATGATCACATTGGTTAATTCTAGACACGACTATGATATGTGTTTGTTTCCTTTAATATTATTACCACTTCATTACTATTTTCCATAGGCTCCTATTTTTGGATATCATTACTTTTTACACCCTACATTATTCACTTACACCATTTATTTCTTAAACTATGTTACTTTATTACTTCATGACCTTGATTAATCTTACTATTTCATATTGTTAAGTGTTACATTCATTGATTGTTGTATGACATTGATTGACTTGATTACTCCAAGCTATTGCATGTTGTATTCCTTTATTTTGCATTAATTTGATTGACTTGACTACTCCATGCTCTTGCATGGTGTATTCCTTAACTTCTATATGAGATTGATTGATCATCTTCATGCATTTTTATATTATATTCCTTGATTTTTGTATGACATTAATTGAATTGATTTATCTCTACATGTGTGTGATTATTATATGATATTATTTGTTTTGGTTGATTTAGACACATGTTTGAGTGGTGATATTGTGTTCTCTATTTTTGTACAATATTATGCCTTTTTGTGTTTTCTATGTGTTTTTATGCCATATTTTATGTTTTCTTTGTACGCTTGTGTCATTTGTGTTGCATTTTCTTTGTGTACCTATTTATTCTAAGTTATGTTTTCTCATGCACTATAGATGTTTATGTGTGATTTTCACTGCTTTCTTTTTTAATGCTTATTCATATTGGGGCATACTAGCCCTCTTACTTCCTATGATACATTGTGGGTTATACCTTTAGAACGGAACAAACATATTATGGCATGCTACTTGTTATATCCTTTGATAGGATAAATCATCATATAACAATTACTTTAATTTCTTGCATTACTACTGTTAGATAAAGATGGTAACAAGATATACTACTTTGGTACACATTATCTCCTATACACATTGATTACCACACATGGAATATTGACATACTTACTTGACACATATTGTTTGATTGAATTTTTGGGCTATATGCCCTATAATTGACTTACAATACAATTATTGTTTGTTTACATCACCTCTTAAAAATTGGCTTTTAGAATCTTCACTAATATGATAACTATTTCTCACACATCTATCTATGCAAATTTCTTGTTTGACCTTATGATTACATCATTTGTTATCACATATTTCTTTAAGCACATTGATTTTTTACTTCACAATTGTGACATTACTTATTACACGATGCTTTTATAATTATTTACTATCACACTTATATAGTAGTGAAAGAAGTATTGTGTAGTAAATAATGATAAAAGCATCATGTAATAAGTAATGTCACAAGTGTGATACCAGTGCTATACTCTATTCACTTGTCTATGGCTCATAAGTTGTCTTACCTCTCGAAGTTCAAATTTCATCACTTTGTGTATCTCTCAAATATTTCATTCCTGATGAAGAGTATCACTAAGACCACTTAGCTTGACTTGAATTGTTAAATGAAAAACATTTAACAACCCTTGAACACCATCAATTAAATGAAGAGCGTATTAGCGAGTATATAACAAACATGTCAAAGAGCATGACTTTAAGATTGATGATCTTGTACTTAAAGAGAATCAAAATGTCACTACATTAGAGCGGAGTAAACATGGAAATTTTCCCCCAATTGAATTGGTCCATATGTTATTACTCACAAGTATGGGTCAGGAGCGTATCATCTCACTTATCTTGATGGGTAACTGTACGATGGAAAAGTGACATGCAAGCATGGGAATCTACAACTGACTCTTCCTCACACCCGACCTCCCGAGGTCGTGTCAAGATAGCCAGTGGGGATGGAATACACGTGGAATGTAGATAAGCTAGTTATGTAATCTTATGTCTTCAACACGCAATAATGGGATATGTGAATCTAAGGAAAAGAAGGCCCTCCTAACCTAAACCGGTGTGATAGATCGTTCGGTGAGGATAGCTGCTCGAAGGCTCCAATCAATATCAAGTTCTGCCGTGATCCGATCTATGGGTTATGGGATATGTGGAAGATAACCTATGGGTGCTTTGTATATGTCTCCCGACAAGGTCATGAAAATGGAATGGCTAAATATGTAGTGGATCTTTTGTTGTTTTATGGACGATTCTCTCGGTCTAATCTAGAAATATTTAGATTGATTAACTACTACATATAATAATGATAATTGTGTGATAATGTCTGGTGGGAGTGGAGAGGATCTAAACACTAATGTTCGCAAACTAGCATCAACGTTGGATTGATTTGTAGGCCAATTGGGTTGTGGGACTTGTGGATCACAACCATAAGTTCATGGTTGTTGTGGACCTCCTATGGTCATGTGAAGAATCAATCCCTTCTTCTGATCCTGATTATCCAATAATCGTATACCTTTCAGCCTCTACGTTTAGAACCAAAAGTTACACAATTTTCTTAGAGTACCTAAGAGGTGTTTTGGTGACTTGGATACATAAGCTAGTGTTTATATCAATGAGGAGGTCTCCTGTGTCTGGCTGTGGGACTAGTGGATCACAACCGAATGTTTGTTCTCTTTCAGGTCCTTCTACAGTCATACGGATGTCTATCAAGGCAATCTATAATTTGGTTGATTTGACTAGAACATGTGTGCTTTGTCATCTTCTATGTTTAATACTCTTAGCTATGCGCTGATCTCTTGTAGGTCTGTTGTTGCTCATAAGACCTAAATTCTGAGATTTTGGTCTATGTCAGTTATTTCTGTAACAATATTGGGTTGAGGCACGATTGGCTCAAAAACGTATTCCTTGGGCTCTCTAGGTCCCGTGATTGTCATACAAGGTTAATATAAACCTAACTAAAATGAAATAAATTAACTATGTAAGATATATCTACAACATATATATATTCCTCTGTTTTTGTATTTTTTTGATA
The DNA here is from genome assembly GCA_018340775.1 of Taxus wallichiana var. yunnanensis. Lineage (NCBI taxonomy): Eukaryota > Viridiplantae > Streptophyta > Pinopsida > Cupressales > Taxaceae > Taxus > Taxus wallichiana. The sequence continues at coordinate 348,049,320 of CM031237.1, forward strand.
GAATTTTAAATGGAATTGAAAGAACAACTAATCTAATAAAAAATTAAAACAAAATAAGGTAAAACAAACAAGGTAGCCCGATGTAGCTACTACTACTTGCAGCAATGCGATTGTGAGTTTATCCTAAATAACTAGATAGCTGATTAACTTAATTGAAAGATTCTCGATCCTACCTCAGAAGTGAGGAATGAATCATAGTTTCTTAGAAAATATCAATCCCCATAGCTTCCCTGGTAATATCGAGAATGAAATTTAACTAAAATGAAATGTTTCACTACTCTATTTGATATATTTTAACTAGAAATTTGACAGATAAAACCTAGAATTTGTAGAACAGTGGCGAATCCAGTAGTGTATGACTTTGTCCCCTTAGAATGATCTCCTCATTCCTTCGTGTTCACATGAATCCAGAAGAGCGTGTATATGTTAGCATCAACATAAAAGGTATTCGAACAATGGTAGTTTGGATATAGACCGAATATAATGCGAGTAGGAGAGGGACAACGCAAGAGATAGAGCTTGGCATATGCAATTCCTAGCAGGATTTATTATAGGAATATAACGCAAGAGTACCGAGAGATTCTAGAATCCACCTTCTATGAATAACACAACCTGTAACTCTAATGGATGCAATCTATAACTAACACTACTCAGCTCTAAACTAATTTGTATGAACAACGATGAACAAGACTAAAGTGAGAAGATTGAATGGCTTCTGAAAGCAAAGGAAAAACTAGCATGGATGCAAACATGAAAAAAAAATGAAATCTAAGCAAGAATTGAGAGATTAAACAATGGAAAATGAGAAATTGAGAGGCAGTTTTGAGGGGCCATTTGCTTGAAAACAAGATGGCTATTTATAGATTTCACATTCACCCAAAGGTGATTCCCATTAGAACTCTTTTACCATTAAACAATGGAGAAACACTATTCCAGGGACACAAAACATTAATACAAGCTAAGGCGGTGGAGAAAAGCTAGTAAAAGTTGAAAATTACACAAGTCGTGATCAAAAGAACGTGCTGGAAAACATGTGAAGGACCGCCGCCTTGAGCAGGGCAGTGGTTATAGGACCGCTGCCCTGTCAGGGGCGGCGGTTTCATCACTAAAGGTCAAAAAGATAAGAAATGAAGGGTAGAGGAATAAAACAAAGCACAAGGAACATGAATAAAGCATTTGGGATGCTAACATATACTTTGTGAGCTTTTCTGGATCTCGAACACTTTGCGAGGTGACCTGTATCATCATTAGGGCATGTGTAACATGATTTTGGTGGTACAGTACCCTACAATTTTGGGTACGTACATATTTCCCCCTTGAGAAGCATTTTAGCCATGAAGAGGCGTAAAATGGTGGGTCTAAGTATGGTGGTCCCAAAATGGGAAGTTAGAAATTATACCTGACATGCCCGTGTGTCGAAATGTCGCCATCCAAGTTCCTACTACCTGCAAAATGGAAAGAAGACTCAAGTGCAGATAGACAAAACAAATCAAAAAATAAATACTAAATTAGTATGAGATGAGGACTTACCATTTGTGCGGGGATGAGAACTTACCTCCATGAAACTCAAAAGGGGCTAAACTGTGAAAACACTAAAATGTGTAAAACACTATATATATATATAATGGGACCATTTTCCTATTCATTTGCACGTGTTGATTTGATAGTTTTTGAGCTCTGGGACCCACGGTGACAGTTTTCAATGAGAATATAGTCAAAACGTTCACATCGAGATAGTGATCATGCCTCCGTGAGCAGAACCTCGACCCACGAAATCTCAGGTTAGTTCTTCTTGATTATTCATTTTTGCACCCTAAATGTAAAAATGATGAAAAAAATTCATGGGGGGTCATTTTTAGAAATCTCAATTTTAAATGTGTCTCTTAGGGGGGCTGCCTAATGGGTAGGCTTTTGTTTTAGCAAAAATGGTCATTTTTAGTATTTTTTAGCATTTTTAGGGTATGCGACCCATTTTGAAATGCGGGACAGGACCGCCACCCTGATCAGGGTGGCGGTTACAGGACCCCTACCTTACAAGGTGGTGGTTATGGAACCACCACCCTGCTCAGGGTAGTGGTTCTCTCCAGAATGCCAAAACAACACTTGTTTGAATTCATTTTTACATTTCTAGCATTCTTACTTGCTTTAATGATTTTTTTCAATGCAATCTTGATACTAACTTGCTCCTCTTTGCGTGTTTTTGTGTGTTTTTACAGAAGAAGGAAGAGTACATCGGAGAGAGAGAGAGAGAGAGAGAGAGAGAGAGAGAGAGTGATTGGCTTCTAACAGTGCTAGATGCACTCTCTCAGGATGAGCAGGATACTCTTCAGAGGCAGGTATATTGAGGATCGCATGGGTCCCCCACGTTACACCTACCAGTCACATACTATGTGACTTATTTTCTTACTAGGATGTAGATCGAACACTTTCCGATTTCCAGGTGTCAGGGGTGAGTGGACTATCACCTTAGAGGATGTCTACCACATTTTGGGAGTCCCGATTATTAGGAGGAGACTTTCATTTGATACAAGCAAGTATCTAGAGCTCAAGTGACATAGTGGGCCACCTATATGGGAGACGTAGTTGTCTCCACTAGTTCAAGAAGGGGGTGAAGGTCCATTCTATTCCTGGCTTGCCCATCCCTTTGATCCGTCAGGCCATTATGGGCATCCTTGCTTTGAGATTGATCGGAGACAAGGGAGGGGATACTTTACTCTACTGTTGGGCCCCCATCATCACACAGATTGAGGCACATGGTTGGATTTATGCTTGGGGAGCTGATATACTTGGGACCACCTATCACGACTTGTACAGGTGGTTCATTTATAGGGACAATCATTGAGCCATCCGACCTTGGTTATGAGTTGGGTCTATGAGTGTATCATCCCTTATGGGAGAGGTATAGAGGTGGCAGGATCCTAGAGCCATGAGGGCAGCTAGATGGATAGAGATGATGGTGCTTAGAGCACCCCACCAGCTAGTTGCTTCCCTGACTACTGAGGATATGGAGGCCACACCTTATCAGGCCATGGCAGGGTTGTGGGGCGAGGAGACCTTCACTTTGATTTCCTACTCTACTATAGGTAGCTTGTGGATAGGACGGGAAGGTAGAGACACACCCTTTTGATCGAGTGCCTCAACAGTTTGGCCTTGCTTACGTTGATATGATTCCCCTATGGTGCCAGTGTTTAGATTAGTTTGAGAGGCTAGGGGCTAGTCCTAGGGGCCGAGGTTGGATTATTGTTACTCCTGGCATCCCTATTGCAGCCAGGAGGGTGGTACGTGCCCGAGCGAGAGTCGGTGCTCCTCAGGCACCTTTACTTCAGATTGCCGCCAGTCCTGCACATAGCAGTGATGACCCTATTGATATAGACTCTGAGTCTGAGGAGTTCACAAGGGGAGAGATGGAGGAGGAGACCGAGGACATGGAGGTCAGCGAGTTGGGTGGGGGAGAGGATAGCGATCCCGAGTGGCATGACACTCAGGAGATGTTACAGCCGAGAGGGCAGAGCAGAGCGAGAGAGGGTGACTCTAGTCTCAGAGGAGTTTCCTTCTCAGGACCTAGGTGGAGAGGACAAGTCCATGGTAGGACGCTATGTTTCCCCAGACATAGGAGGAGGACATCAGTCAGTGCAGGCATCCATGGCAGGCGCTGATCCTAGAGATCCCTCTTGGAGGCCTGGAGATCCGAGTGAGTTGTCACTCTTCTTTTAATATTTGTTTTTAGCTAGGATTGCCTTAGTTGCTATCTCTCCTTTTATTCATCCTTGGTTTCATCTTTTGATTATTTTCTAACTTGTTTTCTCCTTTGCTTGTAGAGACTTTGATGAGTGGTGAAACTTGATTCACCGGGTATGTACTGATACCCTGATGCTCCCTATGGAGAAGACTCGTGTCGAGATATCCATGGATGTAGGGGAGCCTTTGGCAGCCGATAGGCATACTAATGTTTTTTCCCCCATTTGGCATGTGGCCAAGATGGTGACCTCCCTCCATACCAAGTTAGCCGGGTATAGGATCACAAAGCACCTGATGAGGAGTTGCTCTCATAGTGAGGCTACAGCTACTGTTCAGGACCGTGAGCCCTCAGTGCACTTAGAGCACCAGCGTAGCCAGAGTCCTAGACGTGGTTGTGCATCTTCTAAGGGATCCCATAGGGATTGAGAGGCCACTTGGATCTTTTTGTAGTGAATCTTGCTAGATTGTTTATATGGCCATTTTATATTTTCTAGGCTCATTGAGCATTTTGACCATGCCTAGTGCATGATGGCATGATGGCATACATTAAACCTAATTATAATATATATATATATATATATATATATATATCTATTTTGGATCTAGATCTCTTTTTACCAAGAGTTTTGTGATTCATTTTCACATGTATACTAGATGTTTATAAAAAAATTGTTTTTATATGCTTTTCAAAATGTATGCAATGGAGAACAAATATCAAAAATTATTTCTTTTTGTATTTCGTGATGCTAGATGTATGATGACAAAGATGAGCTTTGTTATCTTGAACTTTAGTTTTCATAAGAAATTTTCTGGTACTTCATATTGTTTTGACAAAATGTGATGATGAATTGGTATGATGAGTAGATGTACTTGCCCCACTCCTAACTCCACACAACTAGTAAGATGCGAGGGCTCACCACCGAGAGCTAGAAAGGGAACAATCTATGAGGTGTGTTGAAATGGTAATGATGGGAGATAGACAAAGAGTTGGTGGAATCAAATTAGGACACTACAAACCTATCTTACTCAAGTGACTCCATAGTTTAGAATGTAACTTGCTTTAGTTTATCCAGACTTAGATCTGTAGATGGCCACTTGGTTGATGAAATCTGGTTTTCAGGGTTTTGAACTCTCTTGGAATTTTGGACATCTAATTCATTTGTTTTTTACTCAAGATTTCAAAGGTTTGTTTGAACTATTTGCTTATGAATTTCAACGTTTTATTATCAAGAGGACCCCCTACACCCTGCCCCATGCTACTAGTAGGAAGCATGGGCTTGTCACCATGGACAAAGCACAGTGAGTAAAGGCATTCCCATCCTTTCCCAACCCTACGTCACTAGTAAGAGATGTAAGCTCATCACCAAAGGTCAGGTAGGAAAGGAAATGTCTAAAAGTAAAATTTTCTGTTTGATCTATATTTGACTTACTTACTTGAGCAAAATGTCAGTATGTTCTTATTTCCAAAGAGATATATACGCGGATAGATGTGAACACCATGAAGATTCTAGAACGGACCATAGGAAAGAGACCTACCCTAGGAAGAAACCAAAAGTGAGAACAAGCATGTAGGCCTTGGTATGGCTACCATTAAGACTTTGTCATATCTAGCTTTAATTGATGAAATGATTCTAAAACTAGTTGATGATGTTATGAAAATGAAGAAGTATGATTTGAAAGCTCCTACCAATACTATCAAAATTTTGTAATGAATTGCTTAAGAACAAGTCCCTTGATCACCAAATTTTACAAAACAAGTGAACAAAATGAACCTATCTAAATGAATATGTAATGTAGATGTATTTATACAAATAGTGCTAATGCTTCATGCATAAAATCATTTAAGATGCAAGGAATTGACTGATTCACTAAATTCCTCACCCTCCAATGATGCACAAGAGATACGCACGATTAGCATAGTACTTCATGACTCGATATGGGCCCAACCATTTGGGCCAAACTTTCTTCCTTTACCAGTTTTCTTATCGATCCGGTTGTCTAGTCTTAAAACTAGATCTCCTTCATATATTTCTCACTCATAGACCTTTTTGTTATACTACCGGCACATCCGGTCAGCATAGGCTCTATGTCATGTTCGGCATTTAACCTAGCCTTGTCTAGGCTTTCTAGTTGGGAGAGGCATGCCTCCCTATAAGCTTCTTCATCTAGAATCCCTTGTAGTGAGATGCGGAGACTGGGTATTTCAACCTCAAGTGGGAGAACTACTTCTACCCCGAATACCAGTGAGAAAGGAGTTTCTCTTGTAGGTGTTCTTATTGAGGTTCGGTGGGCCCACAAGGCCGGATATAATTTTAAATGCCAATCTCATTTGTTTTCTTTTACCATTTTGAGGAGAATAGCTTTCAACATTTTGTTTGTCGCTTCAGCCTGCCCGTTGGCTTGAGGGTAGTAAAGAGAGGCCATGTGATGGTTTATTTTAAACTTGCTACATAGCTCACGAACCTCATCATTTTTAAAGGACGTGCCATTATCGAGAGATAATGACTTGTGGGACACCATACCTATAGATAATTTGGTTCAAAATGAATTTGGTGATCACCGAACCTGGTACGGTGGTGAGAGGCATGGCCTCTACCCATTTGGTGAAATATTCCATGGATGTGATTATAAAATTATGGCCATCAGTTGATGAGGGAGAGAATTTCCCTATCAAGTGGAGACCCCATGTGGAGAAGGGCCACGGAGTCGCTATTGGTTGCAGGGATTGTGCTGGCATGTGAATCTCGTGAGATAATTCTTGGCATTTGTGGCACTTACATACAAATTCAATTATGTCATGTTCAAGAGTGGGCCAAAAATAGCCCATCCAATGTATTTTGCGAGTGGTGGCGTGACCACAAAAGTGGCCCCCACATATCCCACTATGGGATTCATGAAGAATCTTCTTGGATTCTTCTATGTCGACGCATCTTAGAAGCATGCGTTGAAGGCTCTATGATAGAGCACTTGGTCTAAAACAACATATTTAGTGGCAATAATGCGTAACTACCTTCTTTGTTGTGGCATGGCACTTTCCAGTATGTATGGTCCATGATAAAATTGATGATATCAGTATACCAGGGACATGTAGAGATGGGGGGTCTGGTTTTGACAAAGAATACACATTCATCGGAAAGTCTAGATCTACCAGTTCACCTCCATCTAGTGGATTGTCAGCTAACCAGTCTGTAATGATTTGTCCTTTGACGGATTTTTGGTTTACGAATGTTAACTCAAATTCTCCCATTAGGGTTATGAAACATCCAACCTTCTTAGACAAGGACCCTTGTGTGAGAAATGTCCGTAAATGGTCTATCTTCACAATGACCCTTGTTTCTTGATTTAACATGTAATGTCTTAAACATTTTGTGGCAAAAATTATGGAAAGGCATTCTCTTTCTGCTTGTGTATAATGTGTTTCATAATCGAGTAATGTTCGGCTAATGAAATAGATCGCGCGTTCCCATTTATCATCGTCCTCTTGAGCCAACATGCAGGCCAACGAGACATGAGTGGCTCGTGAGTATAGGATCAAAGGGTGGTCTAGCTTGGGAGGCATTAGCGTGGGTGGTGACAACAAGAAGTGCTTAACTACTTCAAAGCCTCATTGCAGTCTTCATTCCAATCGATACTATAATATTTCTTGAGTAGATTGTTGATTGGATGAATGGAAAAGCTTAAATCTAGGATGAACCTTTGGATTGCACCAAATTTCCTAAGAAATGTCCTGATTCCAGATTCCTTTGAAGGTGGGATCATTTCAAGAACAACCCGTATTTTGGCCGGATCAACATCAATCCCTCGTGAAGATATAATGTATCCTAGAAGTTTACCTCCTGTTACACTAAAAATGCACTTCTCTAGGTTTAATGTGACACCATACTCAATTAGTTGTGAGAGGATGATACAGAGTACCTCTAGGTGATCACAGTGCTTCTTGGCCTTGGCCAATAAGTCATCCACATATGATTCCACAATTTTATGGATAAGATCATGGAATATGTACGTCATTGCCCACTGATATGTAGCACCGGCATTCTTAAGACCAAATGGCATGACAACATAACAATAAGTTCCCCAGGGAGTTATAAATGTGGTTTTGGCTTGGTCTTGTTTAGATATTTTGATTTGATTATATCCCGAGAACCCATCCATGAGAGACAAAAGCTCAAATCCAGTTGTTGCATCAATGATGACGTCAATGGATGGTAATGGGAAATCATCCTTAGGACAAGCTTTGTTAATATCCCAAAAATCTATGCAGATGCATATCTTCCCATTCTTTTTGAGAATGGGGACGATATTAGATACCCATTGTGAATAATCAACTAGTTTGATGAATCCTACTTGGAGAAGTTTTATTACTTCCTCTTTTACCATGAGAGCCACTTTCGGCTTCATTGGTCTTGACTTTTGTTTAATTGGCTTCGCATCTAGTTTAGTGACAAGATTATGTACCATAACTTGTGGTGTGATACCTGTCATTTCTTTATAATTAAATGCAAAATCCTTTTGATGTTCTTTGAGGATTTGGGTGTGTGTCTCTATTTCTTCCGGAGTTAGTGAGGAGCCTAACTTCAAAATTCTTGGTTCTTCCTCCGTTCCAATGTTTATGTCAATGGTTTCTTCTATCAAAGAAGCGTTACCTTCTTCAAATTCAGGTGGGGCTGGAGGTAGTTCCAAGCTTTCTCCATTTTCTATCTCGTAGATATCGAGATCCTTCTGTGGAGGAGACTCTACCGTGGGATTTCCAAAGTAGGGAGAGGAATGTGGTATTAAGGAAAGATCAACTATACTGTGAGCAAGGTGTAGCTCCGCATAGGTGTTTAGATATTCGAGAGTGACTTTATCACTATCAACATGATGTAAGATAGGAGATTCATTCTCAACTGCATGTGTTAGTAGAGGGTTTGTTGACATTTTCTTCACCAATGGTTCAGTATGAAGTGATACTTTGAAACTTGTATCTTCCAACTCATTACTTGGGGTAAAACGTGAAGTTGAGGTTGCTATTGAATCTGCAAGAAGGTTCTGTTCTCATGGGATTGCCTCAATGGATATGAAGTCAAATCTTTTGCTTAGATCTAATACCACTTTGTTTTATAGAGTCAAGTGCTCACTCAGTCTCATATACTTCAGAGACTGGTTTGTAACTAACTGTGAGTCTCCTAACACTCTGATGTCATTAACACCAATCCTTTTAGCTATGATGAGGCCAAGGAGGAGGGCTTTGTACTCAACATCATTGTTTGTACATTCAAAGTTCAACTTAAAAGCAAAAGGTAGGATCTTTCCCTTAGGAGAAGTAAAGATTATGCCTGCTCCGGCTCCATAGTGACATCTAGCTCCATCGAAATGGAGAGTCCAATATTTACTAGGAAAGATGGATGCTGGGACATTCTTCACGTCTGTTTCTTCTATTTTGGTTACTTCTACCATGCAAAGTTCCTCTGTTGGAAGAGAACCAACTCCTAGGGTGCATCCCATACCTGCAGAGTCAAACGGTAGGAAAATTGGTAGATCTTGTTCTAGTAATTTGATAATTTTTGCAGTAGTTCCTAATGACATTGTTTCTACAATGTTAGCTTCATCCTTGAGGGCTGGGATGCTCTTGACTAAGTTCATAATTTCTAGTTCTTGTTGTAGGTATTAATTTTTCTTCTGGTTTTGAGTCAATTGGTTTGTTAAGTTGGTTTGTTGGGAGTTCAAACTTAGAGTGAACGCCTGGTCTTTTCTTCAGGTCTGCTAGGTGTATGTTGAATGGTTTTGGGTCACCTTTTGCTACGAATATCTTTCCTAAGTGTAAGAATATTATTTCCTGGAATAACGTAGAGGGAATTGCTTTCATGCGATGTATCCATGGTCAACCAAGGATCATATTATAGTTGGTTTCCTGATCTATGATATAAAACTTGGTGAGGATTGTCTTGGGTCCTAAGGTGATTGGTAATATTATAGTCCCAATTGAAGTAGCTTTAAGGCTATCATAACCTCTTAGCATATTTCTTGTTGTGGAACAGTTTGTTTCTCCATATCCTAGCTTTTGAAGGAAAGAAAAGGGGACAATATTCACTACTGCCCCATCATCCACCATTGTGTGTTTAATGTAATTATTGTAAACCCACACCTATAAATGCAAGGCTGGGTCACCTCTACGTGCAATTTCAGCATCGTTGTTCATTTTTTATGTCGAATATAAACTCGGTATCCCTATCTAGCTGCCCTGGAGGGTGGATATCGAAGTCTATATGGTTTACTTGTGTTTCGGAGGTGGAGTGATGTTAATTAAATGACCTAGACCTAGTGCTTCTAATGAGAACAACCCCCTATAAGGCGGAGAGTTTTTCAACAAGTCCAAAAAGGAGATGTGAGAGAAGGTCTTTGTTAAGTCATTAATTAAATCATAAGCGCCCACGGGTTTTACCAATGTTTGTTGAACATTATCTGGTTCTAGTGGATAGATTGGATTTGGTTGAGAAGAATATTCTCATGTTCTTGTTATGGCTTCTACGTGCAGCTCAATATCTAATTCCACTAGACCAACTATCTTGGTTCGTGGTTGATTTCCTAATTGTGGTGCGACAGGTGGATTTAGCGAAGTTGAGGCTTCGTGATCGTTATTTCCTATCATTACACATTTTTTTGTCCCATTTGGATTTAATTTATTATTGTTATTATGATTTTGAAGTGGATCATTGAAGATCTTAAGAGGTGTGTTTTGAGGGGAAACTGCCCCTGTGAAAGTATTTGGCATCAATGTCACGAAATCTATTAAGAACATATCTATGAAGAGTTGTCTTTGCTCTTCTAACAAACTGTTTCATGAATTTATTGTAATCACGGCAAGTCCTAGTGTCATGGCCTCAAATTTTGAGGAAACCACAATACAGTTAGGATTATAACTCCTAGGTTATTGGTTTGGCACATGTTGTGGTCCAAAACTCGATTGAACTGTTGACTATTAGGATTAAAGTTTTGTGTTTGTTGTCTTTGGTTTTGGTTTTGATATCCAGTTGAGTTTTGACTTGGACCCTATGTTTGGATCTGACATTTTTTTTGTTGTCATTGTTGCTATTGGGGATGATTAAAATCCACCGCATGTTAATTGTTAGGGTAAAATTCTTGTTTCGTTGATTGTTAACTGGTGGTGGAACATTTACAACGTTTGCTTTTTTTTCTTGGTCAGTCACTCCATCTATTGTCACCCCATGGTTTTTGTTAAGGATTTTAGGTCCTTGATTGGCATTTATGGTAGAATAAGTCATAGTGTTTTGGTTGGGGATGATTAACTTCCCATTTGTTCCATATGTCTTGCGACCATTGTCTATTGCAGCTTGATCTATTCGAAGAGCGCTCTCGAGCACTTCATCATAAGTTCTTAGTGGGAATTTCTGGACTTCTTCCTTTATCTCTCTATTGAGAGAATGAAGGAATAAATCAGATAGTTCCATCTGATCCATGTTTGGAGCACTTGCTGAAGAATAGAGGACTGTATGCCATCTTTGGATGAAATGAGCAACAGATTCATTGTGTTCTTGCTTAATATGTAAGAATTCCTTGATTCCTATTCTCAACAATTTGTTCATGTTGAATGCCTTGATGAACTCTGAAACAAGTTGTTTAAATGAATGTATTGAGGCTTTAGGTATTCTGTAATAACAATTGAGGGCTGATACCCTGTAACATTTTAAGGAATATTTTAGCAACAACTCCATCCCAAGGGAGCAATTCTCGAATGGTCATGGCATAGGCCTTAATATGTGCATTTGGGTCTCCCTCTCCTTTGTACTTGGGTAGATTGGGGAGAGGTCTTGGAAGCATGATGCTTCGTATAGTGAAGTCTAAAGGTTCTTTCAAATATTCTAAATAAGTCCCTATCGCATAGGTTTCAACCATTGATGGTGCTTGCGGGGGGGAGGTGGAATGGGTTGTTGATGTGGCATAGCATATATATTTTACAGGGGCATAAGGAAATCCCTGTGGTTGAGCGAACACACTGAGAGAAGAGAACATATCTCCCTATGGTGATTTGGAATACATGTTTAGGTATGGAGGAGCATTGCTCAGGAATGGATTGTTTTGTACTAAACCGGAGGTATCATATTTTCCACTGGAGCGGCATTAGAAAACATGGTTCTAGTTGGCATTTGTTATGAATACTAAGGAGGCATGCCCAATGTGCTTGTTCCTGTGAGGAGGTCTACTTGGCTAGGATGACGTGGAGGATTGGAATTTCCTACCTGCATGAATTGTAAATTTTTACTTGCTTGAGCAAATTCCAACCCTCTAACTTTCTTGACTAAAGTTGAGATGACCTCGTTTGGTGAAGATATGGTATTTTTCCTTAGTGGTGTTTGTTGAGGTTGTATAGGCATATGGTACCCAGCTATGAATTGATTGGTGCCCTGCCAAGTTTCACCGAGGGCATTTCCTATAGGTGGAGGGATGGGGGTGTTTTCTTGAAACAAGACCTCGGGTTGTGTTTGCAAACCTCCTATAGATGGATACATATTTTGAGAGTGTTATTCACTCCTAACATAATGTGCTAAGTATCCATCATTTAACAATAGATATGGATCTGATTGTCTACTAATTTGTGGTCTAAGCAACACCTGAGGAGACGAACCAAATTCTTTGGTGAGCATCATATTGTTTGAGCTTGAAGGATTGCTTGTTGTGTTTGAGTGAGCTTATCTAACTCCTCTATTTGGAAAGAAGAACTATGTCTAGTCCTTTGAGGTGAGTTTGTGTTGAAAATTGGTTAGTTGAATAATTGTCACCCCATGCTGAGAGCGAGGGTGATGGTTGTCTATTTAGTTTATCGTAGTATGCTTCAAGACCTAGGAGCGGTCTGCCATATGCATTGTATCCCGACATATTCGGGGGGTATATGATTACTACCAGAATAATGGGAAAGAGCGAAGGTGGATGAAAGAATAGAAAGAGGAAAACTAGTTTGTTTCACGTCGGGTTCACCAATTTTGTATGATGGAAAAGTGACATGTGAGCATGGGAATCTACAAGTGACTCTTCCTCACACCCGACCTCCCGAGGTCATGCCGAGATAGTTGGTGGGGATGGAATACACATGGGATGTAGATAAGCTAGTTAGGTAATCTTATGTCTTCAATACGCAATAATGGGATTTGTGAATCTAAGGAAAGAAGGCCCTCCTAACTTGAACCGGTGTGATAGATTGTTTGGTGAGGATAGCTGCTCGAAGGCTCCAATCAATATCGAGTTCTACCATGATCCGATCTATGGGTTGTGGGATATGTGGAAGATAACCTGTGGGTGCTTCATATATGTCTCCCGACAAGGTCATGAAAATGGAATGGCTAAATATGTAGTGGATCTTTTGGTGTTTTATGGACAATTCTCTAATCTAGTCCAAAATATTTAGCTTGATTAACTACGTGTTTAATAATGATAATTGTGTGATAATGTCTGGTGGGAGTGGAGAGGATCTAAACACTAATGTTCGTAAACTAGCATCAACGTTGGATTGATTTGTAGGCCCATTGGGTTGTGGGACTTGTGGATCACAACCATAAGTTCATGGTTGTTATGGACCTCCTATGGTCATGTGAAGAATCAATCCCTTCTTCTTATCTCCCGAGTATCCAATAATCGTATACCTTTCAGCCTCTATGTTTAGAACCAAAAGTTGCACAATTTTCTTAGAGTACCTAATAGGTGTTCTGGTGACTTGGATACATAAGCTAGTGTCTATATCAGTGAGGAGGTCTCCTGCGTCTGGCTGTGGGACTAGTGGATCACAACCGAATGTTTGTTCTCTTTTAGGTCCTTCTACATTCATACGGATGTCTATCAAGGCAATCTATAATTTGGTTGATTTGACCAGAATGTGTGTGCTTTGTCGTCTTCTATGTTTAATACTCTTAGCTGTGCGCTGATCTCTTGTAGGTCTGTTGTTGCTCATAAGACTTGAATTATGAGATTTTGGTCTATGTCAGTTATTGCTGCAACAATATTGGGTTGAGGCACGATTGGCTCAAAAACGTATTCCTTGGGCTCTCTAGGTCCCGTGATTGTCATACAAGGTTAATATAAACCTAAATTAACTATGAAATGAAATAAATTAACTATGCAAGATATGTCTACAACATATATATATTCCTCTGTTTTTGTATTTTTTTAATAGAATTTTAAATGGAATTGAAAGAACAACTAATCTAATATATTCAGAAAATGACAACTAATCTAATAACAAAATTAAAACAAACAAGGTAGCCCAGTGTAGCTACTTGCCTATGCAGTTGTGAGTTTATCCTAAATAACTTAGATAGTTGATTAACTTAATTGAAATATTCTCGATCCTACCTCAGAAGTGAGGAATGAATCATAGTTTCTTAGAAAATATCAATCCCCATAGCTTCCCTGGTAATATCGAGAATGAAATTTAATTGAAATGAAATGTTTCACTACTCTATTTGATATATTTTAACTAGAACTTTGATAGATAAAACCTAGAATTTGCAGAATAGTGGTGAATCCAGTAGTGTATGACTTTGTCCCCTCAGAATGATCTCCTCATTCCTTCATGTTCACGTGAATCCAGAAGAGCGTGTATATGTTAGCATCAATAGAAAAGGTATTCGAACAATGGTATTTTGGATATAGACCGAATATAATGTGAGTAGGAGAGGGACAACGCAAGAGACAAAGCTTGGCATATGCAAGTCCTAGAAGGATTTATTACAGGAATACAATGCAAGAGTACCGAGAGATTCTAGAATCCACCTTCGTGAAGAACACAACCTGCAACTCTAATGGATGCAATCTATAATTGACACTACTTAGCTCTAAACTAATTTGTATGAACAACGATGAACAAGACTGAAGCAAGAAGATTGAATGGCTTCAGAAAGTAAAGGAAAAACTAGCATGGATGCAAACATGAAAACAAAATGAACTCTAAGCAAGAATTGAGAGATTAAACAATGGAAAATGAGAAATTGAGAGGTAGTTTTGAGGGGCCATTTGCTTGAAAACAAGTCAGGCTATTTATAGATTTCACATTCACCCAAAGGTGATTCCCATTAGAACTCTTTAACCATTAAAAATGGAGAAACACTATTCTAGGGGACATAAAACATTAATACAAGCTAAGGTGGTGGAGAAAAGCTGGTAAAAGTTGAAAATTACGCAAGTCGTGATCAAAAGAATGTGCTAGAAAATGCGTGAAGGACCACCGCCGCCCGAGCAGGGTGGCGGTTACAGGACCACCGCCCTATCAAGGCGGCGATTTCATCACTAAAGGTCAAAAAGCTAAGAAATGAAGGGCAAAGGAATAAAACAAAGCACAAGGAACATGAATAAAGCATTTGGGATGCTAACATATACTTTGTGAGCTTTTCTGGATCTCGAACACCTTGTGAGGTGACCTGTATCATCATTGGGGCATGTGTAACATCGTTCTGGTGGTATAGTACCCTACAATTTTTGTACGTATAGTAACTCGAAAAGGAACCTCTAATTGCTTCACACTTGCGGCCTTTCTATTGTTAAATAATCAATCATCATAAAAGTAGTTACATCATAATCCTATCACTTCATCACATCATTATAATGATTTAAAAGTATGGGGTTATCCATCAGCATCCTAAACACACCTTAAATATGAACACCACATCTTTGTTCATTACATCTTTCATTTTGGACAAGTTCCTCTCTTGCAATAACCCCTTAAAATCATTACATCCAATCAAAAATATCACATGGGGCATGTGTGTGTAGGTCATGTACATGTCTTATTCCCCTCCTTGAAAATTTTATTAGGGTCTTGCCCTTAGCTCAAAAATGTATGTAAAATGTATTTGTATGCTCCTCTTATCAAATTTTCAAGATCTAATAGACTAATCCCTTGAAGGAAAGATATTCACAAGTCTAAATCATTATCAAATATTAAAAAAAGTAGACCGCTCCCTCAAAGGATAGCTACTAGTCAAAATTATAAATGGATTCCTCAAAGGACGACCATCTTGTCAAATTAAAAAAATGTAGACCATACCCTCGAAGGATGGATACTCATGTAAAAGGCTTCCCACATTGATCAACCTTCAAAAATACATCAATATCAAAAGCATCTAGGAAAGCTTCCCACATCGATCAACTTTCCCATTATAGCCATCTTCTCATCGCAATCAATTTTCTTCAAAAAAAGCTAGACCATATTCCTTATGAACCTGTTGAAAAGGAGATCCCTTTCTCCCATATCGACATATATATATATATTCATTTTATATTATCCTAGCAAAGCACATTTTATTTTGTAAAGAAAAATATATATATATACCTTACTAACCCTATTTAAACTAATGAACATTTTTCCCTTTCTTGGTGAGCTCATAAAACGACCTTAGGGTGAAATCAATGTTTAAATTTTGGAAGGAAATGAGGTTATATTAAGTAGGAGGAGACTGATTAGAAACCCTTCAATCTATCTCACCCTTTGTAAACTTATTTTGTCTATCTATGTCAATCTCCTCGGAAAAGCCTAAATGAAATCTTAAATCCTTATGGTTATATTCTTAGCCATTAAAACACATACTAATAACTAATGAGACCTTAAAGATGAATCCAATTCGATATCATTCCTCTAGTTTCTTCCAAAGAGCTTTGTAATCTCCTCCTATCTTTGTTTAATCGTTTGATCCTCTTTTAGAAAGCTTCACCTTAAGCTATTTAGTCAATAGTATAAAAGAAATAAGTTTTCCCTTATGAAAATATTTGTGTGAATCATTAAATGAATTTTATAAGAACATAAGTTAAGAATTAAGAGACGTTTTAGTAAACAAGAAAACTTAACAAGATTTTCCTCATGGGATGCCCCTAAACGTAAGTGTGTTTTGTGTTTGGACTTGTATGTGATGTTCTATTGAGATGGGAAGTGAATAGTTTCATGTTGAGCATCGATACTCAATCCTTCATTACTCCACAAGGTGTTGGCATCCAAAATACAACTCCCAATATGCAGAGCCAATCCAAGCCACCTTCCAAATCTACTCAAGCACCAATTGTAACAACCCATGTACAAGATAAAAATGTGCCAAGGAAGGGGAAACATAAGGAAAACTCATTTAATATCATTGAGAAAATGAAGAGGACAAGTGTGAACATTTCACTATGGGATTCACTGGCCATTTCAGGGTATAGGGATCTATTACAGACTACCATGCAAAATTGGTCAAGCTCAAATCAACCCCCTAGCCAGCAAGAGAAAGTTCTTACCAATGTGGCTCAACCTGAGAGAAACCATGGAGAACAATGAGGTAAGAATCTGAAGCCTCCTCCATTTTATGTTTCATTAATCATTAGAGATAAATTGGTGCACAATTGCATGATCGATTCGGGGGAAAGTAGTTATGTAATGCCCAAATGAATAGCTAATCAACTGGGTCTCCAGTATGAAGTCATCTCTAGAGGAGAAGTATAATTGGATGGGACAGTAGTGACCACTGTTGGAGTTATCAAGGATCTGAGCCTCACTTTGCATGCCTGACCCAATGTGATTGTATTACAGAACGTGTCATTCATAGACTTGCCACCACATTTTTTGTTGTGTTTTTACAAGGACTTCACTTCCCAAATTGGAGGCTACTTGTCTATTGATTTTTTGCATATTCTCTTTAGAATAAGGTATGGAGCAAAGGCCACAATTAGATCTGAGCCCATAGTGGATTATCACATTGAGTCCTATATGCCTAGCCCAATCAATGCAAATTATTCATCTTTTGATCAAGAGGACCTCCTAAACACTTATGAAGTAGATACCAAGGTGGGGTATATCCCAGACCTGACTCTCAACAAATGGGTGGTCAAAAGACATGCTTTTGATCCCTATAAGGAGATGGAAGAATCTGAGCTAGGATTCTACTACCTGCATGAGGAGAATCATCCTCTTCCTGAAATCATTAAGCCATAATATAAGGATGACAATGAAGTATGGAAATTGTTCTTTGATGGCTCAAGGAGCAAACAAAGAGCCAGAGGAGGTGCTATGATTGTGTCCCCCCAAGGTATGAAATATTACTCATCTTTCCATTTTCAATTTTCCTTTTCAAATAACACTGAAGAATACGAGGCTTTGGTTCATGGATTGCATTGGGCTAGAAGATGAGGAATCAAGAACCTATAGGTGTTTAGTGACAACGAACTAGTTACCAATCAAGTCAAAGGAAAAATGCTATCAAGAATGACCTACTCAAAGGTTACAAGAATAGGGTATGGGATCTCATTGAGGATTTTGAAGCCTTCAACATTGTGTCAATACCTAGGAAGGAGAAAAAAGCTACTGATAGGCTTGCAGCAGTTGGAGCAACATTTGATGTGGTTGACAACATCAATAGGGACAAAGGATAGCCACATATCCATGTGATTGTGAGGCCAACAGTGCTAGATAACAACACATGCTAGGTGTTTGAGAATGATTAGCAGATCATCAATTTTTGTAAGAGGAAGCTGAATTCTTAGCTAGAAATAAAAGTAGATTAGAGAAGCAATATGGAGATCAAGTAGTGCAATTGCATACAAACAAGCTTCCCAAAGGCTTAGTGACATTGGATTCTATCTTCAATCCTAATGATCAGTTTTGAAAAGAGAAGGCTAATATACATATCAAATGAGAAGATTCAGAATCAATCCTATTTGGAAAAGGAAAAACACTTCAAACTGGCAAAGTGGCCACCAAGCAAGAGAGGTACAAATTCATGCAACTTTGCCAAGAATTTCTAGATGTATTTTCTTGGAGCTATGAAGACCTAAGAGGGTTCAATCCGAAGTTAGCACGACACATAATTGAACTAGATCCAACTACTAAGCCCATCAGGAAAAAGTAGAGACCAATCAATCCACACTTTGAGCCTCTAATGAAGAAAGAGTTGAAAAAACTGATAGAGGCAAGTATCATATTTCCAACCAAACACTTAAGTTGGGTTACAAAACTTGGTCCCAATCGGAAGAAGAATGGAGAGATTATGTTATGTGTTGAATTTCATGACTTGAATAGAGCATCCCTCAAATACCACTACCCACTCCCTTCAATGGAGAAAATCTTACAAGTGGTTTCTAGATCAGAGAGATTCTCTCTCCTAGATGGCTACTCAGGGTATAATGAGATCATGGTGAAAGAATATGATTAGTTCAAAATAGCTTTCACCACCAAATGGGGCACCTATGCCTACAAAAAAATGCCATTTGGATTGTCTAATGCCGAGCCACATTCCAAAGGCCAATGGATATGGCATTCAAAGGGCTGATCAACAAAATAGTACTGATCTATCTGGATGACATTACTATGTTCTCCAAAAATGCAACAGACCACCTTTTTCACCTAAGGCAAGTGTTTCAAAGGTGTAGGAGATTTGGGGTATCATTGAACCCTAAAAAATGCATATTCTTGGCCCATGAGGGTAGGCTTCTAGGCCATATTATATCAAAGGAAGGTTTAGAAATTGACCCAGAGAGAGTTGAAGCAATAAGAACATTGTCGTTGCTAAGCCATAAGAAGGCTCTTCAAAGCTTCTTAGGAAAAATAAATTTTTTCTGCAGGTTTGTACCAAACTTTTCTACCCTTTTCAAGCCAATAATGTTGATGTTGAAGAAGAGTTTTGCATTTAGGTGGACATCTAAAGGAAAATCAAGTTTTGAGGCCATCAAAGAAGCTATATCACAAGCCCCAACTCTCGTGAATCCATATTTTTCTAAGGACTTCATATTATATGCCTTTGGAGGTAGTGACACAATTTCTGCAATCCTAGTACAACAAAACAAAGAGGATACAAAGCAAATTTGCTTTCTTTAGCCAAGTCTGGAAGATTATGAAGTGAGATACTCCTTCATCGAAAAGAAAGTCCTAGCAGTGATCAAAGGGTTAAAGAATTTTAAGCATCTAGTTTCAAACAATAAAATCCAACTGTTAGTCTCCCATGTAAGAGTTAAGGACTTACTTCTCAGTAAGGATCTAAACAAAAAATGCGTAGGATGGATCACTCGTGTCATGGAGTATGACATTGAGAACAAGGTTACTAAGCTGGTCCATGGGAAGGGATTTTGTGAACAACTGGCCTCGAGTCAACAAGATGAGGAAAAAAATGAAAAGGAGGTTGTTTTTGTCTTGTAGGATAGTCAAGAGGAAGAAAATGAGGATGTGCCCACTCCTTGTTGGACTCTAAAACATGGTTCACTTCCTTCAAACGGGCATGTGTCCTCCAGAAATGAGTAAAAAAAAAGGATACATTTCAGACTATAAGCCATCCCATATGTGCTTATTGATGGTGTCTTGTTCAAGAGGGACATCAATGGCATTCTATTAAGATGTATTGGGACAAATCAGATTGAGAGAGTGTTATAAGAGTTCCATGATGAAGCAGCTAGAGGCCATTTTTCTCCATGAGTGATAGTACTCAAGATCATGAAGGCGGGTTATTATTGGCCCAGGGTGTTTAGTGACTGTTATGCATGGATCAAAAAGTGCAAGAACTATGTGTTCTTTAGAAGCAAAGAGAGGCTAGTAGAACTCCCATTGCACCCAATTTTAGTTGACCAACCATTCATGCAATGGGGATTGGACTTCATTGGATTCATCAATCCAAATTCGAGCCAAGGCCACAAATGGATTTTGATAGCAACATACTATTCAACCAAGTGGACCAGGTAGTGGCACTCAAAGAAGCTAATGGGTCTAGCATACTAAATTTCTATGAAGGGATAGTGACTAGATTTGGAGTGCCAGCCACCATTATATCAGATAATGCATTAGCATTCATAGGTTCCAAAATCACATAATGGGTTGTTAGGAACAATATTTATTTGAGCACTTCATCAAACTATTACCATCAAGGTAATGGCCAAGATGAGTCCACGAATAAGAATTTATTGAGTATTTTCGAAGAAATCTGGATGAAAATCGAGAGAACTTGGCATATGAAACTCAAATAATCCTTATGGGCTGATATGAAAACACCGAAGAGGTCTATAGGTAGCTCTCCATTCAAACTTGTCTATGGGAAAGAGGCAATGTTGCCTATATCACTTGAGTTGTCAGCATTGGAACTCATGAAGCAACTAGAGATGTCTGATTTTGAACCAATGGAGGCCAGGTATGTAAAGTTGATGGAGTTAGAAGAAACCAAAGAACATGCACTTGAAAAAATAGAGAAGGATCAGGCCACAATCAAGAGATGCTTCGATAAGAAGGAAAGAACAAGGACCTTCCATGAAGGAGACCTAGTTTTGAAATGGGATGCAAATCGGGCAAAACCAGGAAGGCATTCCAAGTTTGATGCCATTTGGAGTGGCCCTTACATGGTCAAAAATGTAAAAGTAGCAATGCTTTCCAATTATATACATTGGAGGGTGAAGAGTTACATATTCCAGTGAATGGGATCTATCTTAAACACTACTACTAAAAGGAAAGTTCTCACCTTGTACATACTAGTTTAGTTTCTCATTCCTCTAAGTGCTTGTGCACATTGTCTTGTTGTAGCTTAGGTTGATTTTCTCCTAAGTTCTTTGTACACTCTACATGTTCTACTTGGAACATGTATGATTTCAAATTTTGTATATAGTTGTGGTGATGTTTTGTTGCTCTTGCGCAACCCAGAAAGAGAAAAATGAAGCCCTGGGTCAAAGTAATTTTCTACTCTCATAAACCATCATTTTGAGATTCCTTATGAAGATTGAGAGTGAAAATAGTTGGTCTCATGAATCAGAGGCAGGACTAGTATCAGACCATCCTTTTTGACTCCATGCCCAATAGATATGACAAGGCAATTGGTATTTTTCATCTAACATGCAAATACCCCTGTGAGTCACCAAATTGTTATCCATATTTTTTCCCCTAAGAAAAATATTGGATCAGCCACGACCCCGCAATGAAAGAACTTGAAAAATCACATTTAGATCCTGCAAATAATTTGCAGGGGGACTCTATAATGGAAGTGGAAGGGGCCTATGAAGATCAAACAACCCTGTGTAGGAGAAATTAAGAAAATGGCTCTATCGAGTGAATCCGGGCCTTGAATCCATTCTACGGGTTACGGGTGGGCTCAAAAATATAATAGAAGAGTCAGAGGAGGAGGAGAAGTGTCACGAGAGAAGCCAAGTGCAAGAAAAAGAAGAAATGATGAAGATCTGAAGTATGGAGGAGGCAGCGGAGAGAGCCACATGTCCAAATGGCACTTCTCCAAAGTTGAAGCCAAAAAGGTAATCTCGAACGAGCGCTAGGCTTCCACGCATCCAAATCCCCAAAAAGTTACATGGCCATTGAAAAATCTTCGATAAGACAGGAAGGTACCAGGTGTCGGATCCATGTAAATCTAAAATGGGAGCCCAAGATGAAGACTCAAACTCACGCCACCTTGTATGTATTTTTATCAATATGACAAGTATAACAATGAAATTTTAGGATTTGTAGGATATAGACACATTTTAGATTTATTTTTAAGGGCATTCAATATAAATACTCCTTAGAGTGATAAGATTACACTTGAAAAAATATTATATACATGATATTATATGAATCATATAACTTCATATGTATCCTATTTATTGTTTGTTTCTCTATGTATTTAAGAGAAAAATAAAAGTTGAATGGGAAAAATAGAACCATGTCCAACAAACCCAAGTTAACATTGTAAATTTAGTTGGATAGTTGCAGCGAGCATAACGTTATGGGGAACTATGCTAACCAGAGCATATTCATCCTAAAATCATGGGTTAAATCAAACCTGCACACGAAGATATATATGTAACCCTAATATCTCCTTGTTTTACTATATACAAATTGATCGATGTGGGTATGTATCTTTTTTTATCTGAAGTGGGTTCAATTGTCTCTCGGAGGAAATTCCTTCCCTATTACTGTTTTGTTTGTTGTATGTTGTATTGATTTTCCTTCTTCAAAACATGTGTCCTACATGCACTGTAACATTTGAGGCAACATTCTCGTGGAAGTGCATTAGAATTCCTGTGAGTTGTCACCACTAAATAGACAAAATGGCGAGAGGAGAATTGTTAGATGATGTCGTCGAAGTAAGGATTTCATCCTCACCGCACATGTCTTGTCTGTTGTTAGAGGGTGGTGGCCTCAACCACATTGTAAAATGCCTTCAGGTAAAGATACATTGGGAAATGCTCTTTAAAAACCTTGTAGTTCCCACTTCCCTTTGACACCTTTTGACATTGATCCTGATACTACTAACTATATTATGAACATTGTTATAGTTTTGATTTAGTATGATGTTAGATGTTAGATCATGGATTATTGTTGATTTTGGTTCATATATGATGCATGGTGTTTATTAGAGACATTTTTAGATATTGATGTTGATATACTATTTGACATGGTTATATTATAGATGTTGTTCGGACTTGTGATATTTGGATATTTTGAGTAGGCCTAGAAAATGAAAATTGAATTAAAATTGATGATGATATAGTTGTTGATGAAATTGTAAGTGATATTGTTGATTGTCTTGATGATTGTTGTGATTCACATATATATTGATGATCTTGAAATTATATTTATATTCATTTGGATGTTTTGATATGGCCACGAGGCCGAAGGAGGTATTTGTATTTTGCAGGTTTAAAATATCACAACAAACATCGGGGATTGGAGACCAACCACATTGGAATTCTAGATGAATTCAACAAGGTCACCATGGCAAATCGTAATTGTTTGTGTGTGTTTGATTTTGTTAGGGATTCCCATGGGGGGGATCACCTTTAAATGTGACCAAGGGACTTGTGTTTTTATTTTATTTGGTTCCTTTGTTAATGTTTGCATGTGTTTATTTTGTGGTGCATTGACCCCTTTCATTATTTATTAAATGGTGTGTTAATATTGTGAGTAATCATGTTGTTAAGTTAGTTAATTAAAATATGTCATAAGAAAGTAATTAATAGAGTTATTGGCCTTGAATTAAAGTGTTGTAAGAAATGTGTAAGAGATATGTAAGTTGATTTTGGAGTATGAAACACTCCACCTTCTTTGAAATTCAAATTTGTCCTTGGAGGATGATTTTGGAGGCTTGTGGGACAAGTTAAACTTGTCCCATACCTCTTAAATTTACATACCAACCTTACCTATGGTTGGAGAGTTAAAATTAGCCTTCATTATGCATTTTTGTAAGTCAAGTTGTAAGTTGTAATTGCACTTTCTTACATATTTTTAATTTCAGTCCTTATGGGGTGTGGGCTTGATTTGAGTGTGTAAGTAAAACTGTCATATTATTCACCCACCTATTTAATATGCATTGGAGAATGAAGTTGACTTTTGTGTTGGGGTTGAGGATGTGTGATGTGGCATCCTACATGGATCCACCTCATCCTCTTCTCTTTCCTCTCCTATAAATTTGAATTCTTTAGCTTGTTTTTGGGTTGCTTCACTTTTGGATACTTCATTTTGGGTGACTTCTTTTGCTGTTTTGAGCTCTTGCTTTTGGAGAAGATTGGAGATTGTTGCATGCTTGTAGATTGTTGATCTCTTGGACTATTTTGCATTAGAAATATTGTTGTTTTACAACCTTGGAACAAAATCCATTATGGAGAGGTAGGAGCTTGGCTCTTGAAATGCTCTTCTTTCATTTTTATGTTTATGTGAATGGTTGAATGTTTGAATGTGTTGTTTTATTTGTTGGCTGGTTGGGTAGATGGCCTAGGAATGGTGTAGGAGAAGACTATGGGGTATTCTTGTGGGAGACATAAGTGTTTTGGGGAGGTATAAGTGTGGAGGGAGTTGGGATTTGGGTTCCACCTTACAAAGAAATATCTTGCATTTCTTTACTCGTTATGGGGTGCCATAAGAGGTTGGGGAGGCATAAGGAAATGTGATGAATAAGGGGTACTTGGGGGAGGCATAAGGGCATGTCAGGTTTTGATATACTATATTTTTGGTGGTTTATAATCAGGTGGTGATACTTATTTCCCCTTTGGGAGGCATACATAACATTCCCCATAGTTTCTTGCTCCTTTGGATTACTTGATGAAGCCTAAGTATTGTTTGTGTTTTTATCTTGTGGTTGCTAAAGCTATTGTTTTGTTTTGGATTGTGTTTCAAATGTGAAAATTGCATGTGAAAGATTACCTTTGTCTTTGTGGAAGCCTATTGTTGCCATGAGTTGAGTCACATTTCTTATTGTAATGTGGTTGGGGCTCGGGGCCAATGAAGAAGGATGGCTTCTCCTTTTCATTGGATGTCTTGGTTGGGTGGAGAGCATTTCCTTTCCCCTATCTTTTTGTGATCAAACTAGAAAATGATGGATCTACATGTTGTTATTCTGGAGTAGAGGAAAAAGATAGTTTTGACAGTCCCTTGTGAGATTTCTATTTGTAACCCTTTCCCACTTTGAAGTGGATGACCTTGTATATAATTTATGATGGAAAGATGTTTTGCATTGGCTATGAAAGTTGCAATTTGAAATGTGAAAGAGATGTACTTATTTCTATTTTTAAATGAAAGAAAAGAAATATTTATATCTTTGTAAGTTGTATTTAATCTTTGTAAAGGAAAAGTTGTAAAAGGAATCATTCCAACTAAATAGATGTTGTTTTACCTTCACAAAAGAAGTTACTATTGTTTGAAACCTGCTTAGAAATGTATTTGAAATCTTTGTTTGGAAAGTGTAATCAGAATTATTGCACTCTCTATGTTTAAAAAGCATGTTGTTGAAAGAGATAGAAATTTCATTCTTGCTTCTACCTTTTTATTGAAGGAAATATAACATTGCAGTGTTGGATTAGAATGAGTTCATATTTTTAAGTTTGGTAAATGCAAATGGATCAAATTGAATTTGAAGTTGTAGAACACTATTAGAGAATTTTTCAAACTAGAAAATATTTTTATTCAAAATGTACAAAACGACCCCTGCAGCAATGAACACTAAAATGTAACATTGAATTGAACTTAATATGATCAAAATGACCCCAAACAAACTAAAACACTTAAGAAATTTTTAAAGAACCTTTCAATTCAAGCAAAGGTAGAATCGCAGTCATTTTGTTGTCGAAGGTTGCAACTTTTGAATTGTAAATCAATAAAATAAAATTATACCTTGCAATTTCCATCCTAAATTCCTCTAAGATAAACCCTCCATGTTTGTTTGGCATGTTGAGAAAGGAAGGAGGTCAAATTGAACAAAAATTTTATAAGTCAAATGTTACCAATTTTCATTTTATAAGCTTACAGAGTGTTTTCTCAAAATTGACCCTTAAAAATTTATCCAAATTAAATTCTTAAGGTTTTTGTGCAAAGAGGATATCGATAGATTTCCAAAAATCCTCGTTTTCCAAAACCAAGTTCCCTATCAAAATTTATGGCCTCCTGAAGTTCAAAGAAGAAAAGAGCTTCTTCCGCACCCATCTTGAGTGCACTCGCGAGAAAAAGAGCTTCTTCCACCCGTCTTACACACCCGGGAGAAAAATATCTTCTTCCGTGTCTGTCTCTTTTCACACCGGAGAAAAATTTCTTCCTATGCCCGCTTTCCGTGCTTGGGAAATTTCTTCCCGCACCCCGCAAGAAGATAATCTATCTATGCTAGGGATGAATTTCACTCTCTTATTGTTTTGTAGGATGATTTGATAACTGTTGTAATGGACTCTAGAATTTTGTTGGGAACACTTTTTAAAAATAAATTATTCCTTAACTTTCCCTAACTAAACCTAGGTTGTTCTTGGGTCTCAAGTGGGAGACTTTAGGTGGCATTACAAACCTCTTGGAGGCCCATGTTTCATTCATTTTCCTTTGTGCTTCCTTCATCCTCCTATGCATATTTGGTGGTTTATAGTCTATAGTCTGTTTATTTGTTCAGTATTTTTGAGGTTCAGGTAGTTGTTGTTGACTTTTTTATGGTCATTTTTAGTTGTGAATATTTTATGTTTCGTTCTTGTTGGACATTCATGTAAGGTTTCATTATTTTTGTTTGTTTTTATTTTTTTTTTGTTTTTTCCTTTTGATGGCCACCATGAGTATAGGAGGAAAAATGAAGTAATTTGATGGATATATGGAGCTTTCTTTCTTTATAAGGAGAAAAAATGAAATAACTTGATAGAGATTTGGAGCTTTATTTCTTCATGAGCACCTGGGAAATTCATATTTTACATAGAAAGAGAGAAATGTGAGTCATTTCTTTCCATTCATTTTGGAGATTGGGAACATCCTGCAGCTTGTTTGTTTAGGTATATTTCGTGGGAGATAGGATTTAGAAATTCCATTAAACAAATACATCAAAATTTCAAACACCAAGTTTAGATATCCTTGTTTTTTTCAAAGATAAATATAGTACCTAAATGTCTAAATCGGGGTTCAAATATGGTTAGTATGAATGTTTTAATATGTGATCTTTCTCTAACAGAATCTGATTTTTTTTTTTGCTTATTGACTTTATATGCTCATGCTTTCCATTATAGGTAGGATAGGGTTTATTAGGCATTTTACAGACTTATAATTATTTAATGTTATATAGTGTTTACAATTGAAATTTAGATTTTGTAAAATTTCAATTTTTATTTTCCTTTAAGCTCGTTTTCTCTCATATATGAATTTCTCTGCAACCTATGGTTTACTCATTTATTTAGAAAGAAATATATTATCTGCTATATTTTAGATGTTTGATAGTCTATCTTCTATAGGTAATGTTAAATGGTCATGTTAGCATAGAATATGGAGTGGTAGAACCTATGATACTATGCACCAAGAGCATAGTGCCTCATATTACCTAGGATTTTAATGCTTTGACGGTGCATTGTTTGTGAACCGTAACCAATGATGATATATGTCTTAACTATGCACCATAACTAGAGTTTGTGATAGAGTTTGTAAAATATCTATTGGTTAGTTGTAATTTTTATTTTCCTGAAGTTGGTTTTATCTCATAGATGGAGGTGCATTGTATTAAAACTGATAAACCCATGCCCATCAGAAAAACTTCCCTGTACACGAAAAAAGGTTGTAAAACTTGTTTGAGTGGATTTGATTTCTCTGATTATCTACAGTATTGTGCACCAAGAAATAGAAATAATATCATAATCAAACAGGATAGAGGTAGAGGTCATGATTAGCTCTACACAAAAAAATGCAAATGCAATGAGAAAGTGGCAATGCTTCAAACACAGATGTTGCGAGAATATGTGGTAATGAATTCAATGGATGCTTACCCAAAATTTTACCACACAAATGGTTGTGGCTCACATTAAAATTTGTAACCTTCTCCAGCTACAACACTCTTTTATGGTTCACTCGGTCAGTTTTAATATGAACCAGTTGGAGAGCTACATAGATATTCGCCACTATGTACTTGACATGAGTCAGATATTTACGTGGAAGGAATTTTCACAGGGAGAACCGTGGTGGGCTTATGACATTACCATTGATGTCGATCTAGATCGTTACATCATTTTCCAAGTAATGTTAATGTTATACCACTCCATAATCTATTATCATGGTTCTACCCCTCCATAGTCTATGCTAACATGACCAAAACATTACCTATAGAAGATATACTATAAAATATCTAAAATGACCAATTAACATTATCACTTAGTATATTTCTTTCTAAATAAATGAGTAAACCATAGGTTGCATAGAAATTCATTTATGTGATAAAAGGAACTTCAAGAAAATAAAAATTACAACTAAGCAATAGAGATTTTACAACTCTAAATTGCAAATCAAACACTATATAATATTAAATAATTATAAATTGTAAAATGTCTAGTTAAAACCTATGTATTTAACTTGAGAAAATGTCTTTAAATTATTTGTAAACCCTACCTTAACTAGAAATTCGCATGAGCATATAGAGTCAATAAGTAAAAAAATAAGATCGATCAATATTAGATTAAAATATTCATACTTGATCGATTATGGGGGTAAGATCTTGAATGAAGAACTTATCTGAAGTGACCGGCCTTAGTTTGGAGGGCTACCGCTTTCTTTAACAAAAGGGTCATGTGGAAGGATGGCTAATATATGTTTATGGGCCTACTTGTTAGCTCGATTCCTCCACCCTATGATGAGGTTACTCGCATGATGATCGATCTCGTTGAAGGTAGGTTTGTCACTGTCTAAACATCATCTTTCTTAACCACTTCCGTAATGTTAATTACTTGTTGAACTCTTTTGAATTTTTGGAGTTTCGAAGCATACACTCCATACCCTTACACCAAGGTCTTATTTTTTTGCTTCATAAATGTTGTTTCTTAAGTACCCTAGTCTCCTTCCTCTCTAGCTCGTCTATCTGCTAATCTACCCCCGCCACCACTATTAACATTAAGCTTCTCCTTCCATTCCCCCTCAAGTATACCTTTCTCTTCTAAATAAATCTGAAAGCTTAACCTAGACTCATAGAAGTTGGCCTCATGAAATAGAAATTTGACCTTCTCGAATATTAGCATGTGATTCTTCAAAAGGATGGATGCCTTAGAGGCGATATGAAATCGCTCAAATGAGGTTAAAACTTACAACTAAGAGAAAAAGGAGGAGGAGGGGATTTTACATTGATGATATCTCAAGAATCGACCTCCTTAGAGTCCCGTTTAAAGACCAAAATATTAAATAATTATATGGCCATCTTTAGGGAAATGAGGAGTTCATAGCAACATGTCAAAACTCTCGGCGGTGTTCCATTTAACTTTGGGCTAAATGTCATTTAATATTATTGCCCACATGAAACTTTGGGTATGTTCCACTCTGACAAGACCAGCGTAAAGGCCAAGAAGTAGTTGTAGTTGCTTTTGAGTTCTTATGCTATTTTTCATGTCTCTCTACTAAGTAATTTTGTTAAAATAAGATTCGATCAATATTGGATTTTGATCCTTTTCTCTCTGACATTCCTATTCTCGCTCACCTTCTCAAGGGTATTAAAAAACTATTCAATAATAAAATATATATATATTCATATTATTTAATTTAGACATTTAGGTGCATTTATCTTTGAAAAAAACCAAACACATCGAACTCTGGCATTTGAAATTTTGATGCATTTGTTTAATGTAATTTCTAAGTCCTAACTCCCAGGGGAATATATACCTAAACAAACAATTACAAGATGTTCCTAATCTACATAATGAATGGAAACAAATGACTCACCTATCTCTCTTTTCGTAGAGAATATGAATTCCCTCGCTTAGTTAATAATATGCACCCATGAAGAAATAAAGCTCCATATCTCCATCAAATTACTTCATTTTTATCTCTCATGCTCGTGGTGGCCATTAAGAGGAAAAACAACAAAAAAACAAACACAAAAAATAATGAAACCTTACATGGACATCCAACAAGAACAAAACATAAAATATTGACATCTAAAAATGACCACAAAAAGCCAACAACAGCTACCTGAACCTCAAAAAATGCAAAAAAAAAAAAGACTGAATGCAGATTGCAGACCACCAGAGATGTAGAGGAGATGAAGCAAACCCAAAGGAAACATAGGCCTCAAAAAGATTTTTAAAGGCTCCTTTCCAGTTGTCTTCTAGTTGTCTAGTGCTTATCCCTCCACATGTATTTAAAAAGGATTTTTAATATGCAATGATCGTTGGATAAAACACTTTAAAGCGATTTATTAGGTTTTATCCCGGTGTAAATACCTCATGGTAAATAAGTTTCTTAAATAATAAAAATTATTAGATTTATTAGGTCTTATCCCAATGTAACCTCACCTCATGACCTCTACTTCATATTACATATGATTTTAATGTGCATTGTATGCAAAACCTATCAAAATGATTTGGGACTAGCTCCAATGATGATCTCTTCCTTTAACATGTCTAATTATGCTATGATTTCTATGATTTAAGGGTATTGTATACCAATCTACTTAACTATGAACCCAAAATAGAGTCTTTGATAAGTTTTGCATATGATTTTTGTGCTGTAGGGGACTAGAACGAATGGTAACCTCTGCATCTATCCTATGTATAATTATGTTATGATTTCAATTCTCCAAGGGCATTGTACGCACAAATATTTTAACGACCAATTTGTCAAATGCCCCCCTTGGGCGAAGCTTGTCCTCCAACCCCTGATTTCAATATTCTTTAACAACACAAAACATGTCCAAATAGCTACTGGAAGTTGAAAATAATTAGTAACAGTTAACTAACTAGTCCATTTATTGCCTGGTAGTATTCAACTCCACCCACAAAGATTGCTTCTACAATTACAACAATAACTAAATTGATGGGAATATTCACACCAAAGTAACTCATAGTTCCTCCATCTAGAAGAAGATCCCCAATCTGCAAAACAAGTCAGTAGTCAGTAGTCCATATAGTGACATTGAGAGAAGGAGACAACTTCAATGCCATAGTAAGCACCAAACTTGTTAAAGGCCTCAGGGATGATGAAGCTGCAGCTACCACCATTTCCCATCTTGCATGAATCAACTTATATGAAGCCCATACATTTTTAAACATTCACCATAATACACATTAACACCTTGCTACTTATAACCTTGCAACTTGTCAAAGTCCACTGGTTTTTTGCCCAATCCGAAGGGATCATATCCATAACTAAAAACAGAGTCACACAAAATATATGTAAGTTTCCAAATCCATAAGTAGATCCAAACAAAATGAGATGAGGAAAGGAGGAGGATAAGGAGAAGTGGCTTACTTGCCAGGGACCTCCCCATTGAGATACTTCTATCTAGTCCTACAAGGTGCAAGTTGAGAAGATGAGAGTAAAAGGTAAGGTACATAAATGGGGAGAGGAGGGGGAGGAGGAGGAGGCACTACTTTCTTCATTAACCTCAACTCTTGGGATGGGGTTGTGAGAGGAGGGGGAGGAGGAGGTACATTTTTTTGCTCGAGATCCCATTGGAATTACATCTCTAAATTTTCCTGTTGATCCAAAAGTTAATAAATTTTTGAATTTTTCTACGTATATTTTCTATTATAAGATTAGAAGAAAACAAGGTTTAATGCAAGTGGAGGGGTATATTATCACCGTATATGCAATCCATATTGTGATATACAACCCATATTGTGACTATCATGAAATCACATTTTAATTGTATTTTATTCCAGTTCAAGAACCTTAATAGATAATACCTCTCATTTTAGGGCTTTAGTTTAGTAGGTACATTGTCATGTGTATTGTCTCGTCACAAAATAATTTGGGCAAGCCACTTTTTCTTTAACGGGCTATGCACTTTCTTTATTGTTCATTTCTCAGCATCTTTGTCTTTTCTCTCTTTCATTGCTTTAAATTTCACCCAATTTCTCCTTGCAAAATTCTTTTCTGTAATTAATGAATTGAACTAATACAAAATAATTGATCTAGTTTGTATTGGGTCATGCATGCATTATGAACAAGATTCAATACATGTTTTGGTTTTTGCTTATGTAATAATTGATTTATTTGTTTTCTACCTAGTTAGATTCAAATAGTCCTTTTCTACATTAATATTTGGCTAGATTTAGATAGCTCTTTACTATAATAATCTTCTTAAAACTATGTAAGCATTGGTTTATTTGATTTTCTCCCAGGCTAGATTCAAATAGTTCTTCACTCCATTAATTTTTAGCAAGCTATCTAACACATTTCCCCTGTTAGAGGAACCAACATATTTTTAAACTGAAACCTCTATTTAGTGATGGAAGATTCTTGATTTTTAACTAAAACTACTTGTTGCAAACATTGCAAATACAAGAGTTGAGGTTGAAAAGTAGTGGATAGTGTCAAATTCTTCTAATAAAGGAAAAACATTTAACAAAATTTCATAACAATTGACTCCCCAAAAATCCTTCATTCTTCATGTGCCATGAAATGTTAAAAATACACTCATTGAGTTTATTTCATGAGTATGTGTACTCATGTGGTGCGGCCCAGTTTGTAATATTCCATATGATTCTTTTTTTAAGATAGACATTTTAGGATATATCTATAGTTCATTATATCCTGTGTCAAACTAATTTAGGGATGAGAATTTGAAAGGATTTTGTGTTTTCATCTTATTAATAATCATTGTACTTCTTTAGTTGATGCACTTTCTGCTCACTATCACTTTTGAACTATGGGTAGCCATTGTTTCTATTTAGGACTAGATCAAGCATAGTGTCTCTATATTTTCTCACTTACTTGAAAACTCCCATCTATTTTTAAAAATATCCCATCCATTTTTAAAAATATCTCATCCCTTTTAAAATAATTTACATTTCAAGACAAGGTTGAACTAGGTAAATATCATTATTCAAGACCAGCCTTCTGATGAAACTACACTATTAAATTGGAAAATGGACGATTTTTGTGGATTGAATACTAATGCCTCCACTGTAATGTCAAATACACATTCTAATAAAAGGGAAATAGATCCTCAACTTTCTAAAACTTATCAGACACATATTCCACAACCTCAAATACAATCGTTAGTTGATAAGGGTGTAGGAAAGAAATCACTAGAGACATCTGCCAATCAATCTACGAATAAATACGAGTCCTCAAGTATCACAGTACCTAATAAGAATTTCCCAAAAGAAGACTCCAACGCCCAAAGAGGTATTAACAAAGTTGGGGAAATTTCATTCATCATTGTGGAACAAATGAAGAATACCAATATGAGTGTCACAATGTGGGATGCACTCTCAATTCCTTCTAAAAGGAATTTACTGCGGGAAGCTTTGAAAAATTCTAGTACTACTGATAGATGATCAAGCCATGGAGTAGCAATAATGACGAGTCTATGTCAACTAGAAGAAAAGGGATTCCTAAGGCCAACAAACCACCACCATTCTACATCTCTCTGATCATTGGTGATCATTTGGTGCACAATTGTATGATTGAACTCTAGATCCAGTAGATCTATTATGCTTAAGAAAATTACAGATATGTTGGGAATTCCATATACCTTGATTTAGAAAGGAGTTGTTCAGTTAGATGGTACTGCAGTTCAGAATTGTTGGGGTCATTAAGGGAGTATAACTTACTGTTCATGCATGTCCTAGTTTTTCGTTCACACAAGACATATCTATTATTGAACTTCCTCCCCTCTTTGTCATTTGCTTATCGGGGATCTCACTACCAAAATGGGTGGTCATTTGTCATCGGACTAGTCACACATGATCCTTCGAATCGGTATGGGACAAAGGTGACTATAAAATAAGAAACAATTTTTCATGCTCATGTGGAACCTTACACCGTTAAACCCATAAATGGGAATTATGCCATTTGTGACCCAGAAGAGGAAGATGCAAATCACGAACCGACTACTCTTATAGAGAAGGTTCTTGATACAGTGCTTGATGAGGTAAGTGGGTAAGTGCAGAAGTTGATGGACAACATAGGGTCATCCGTGGACATCATATTGCAAATAACAACATAATATCAACTTTTAGTGATTATTAGAAATACATACACTCAAAATTAGACAAAATTATATTAATATGAATCGTAGCATCCGGAATCTAGTTTCTAAAATACTAATTTTTATAAAAAATGGACAAGATTAGCTATATTAAACACTCAAAATTCAATGACTTGGTATTTTTTTTTAAAATGCCGATAAGATTATAGTCCGTTTGCCCACAATTTGGATGACCAAAAATTTATATATTTTTTTTTCCTTTTGGTGAGAAGTTATATGCCACTATCTATCTTGGGATGGATTTTATTTTGTATTTTTTTGAGTAATATTTTATTTTTTATGATTTTTTCCATGAAAGTGGTATGAAAACATAAAGAAAACATAGCACTTTCCGTTTGCCCGCCATAACTTCATCAAAAAATATTGAAATCAAATAATTTTTTTTTGAACATATATATAATTTCACCACGGTTAGGATGGTATAAGTTTTATCACATTATGATAAGTGAAACAAATTTTGTAATCTTAAACGTAGACATAAACATTCACAGGAAAAAGTGTCTTAAATACCTACTATTAATAAAAAATTATAAAATGATATTTATCCTCTTCTATTCACTTTAAAATCAGTATTTCTACAAAGCTAATAGTCTCCCTACGCAATGGTACCATTTTTATGACATAGTTTTTAAATTTCAGCATGGTTCAAGTCCGCGGAAGACTAAATTTGATGTTTTGCTGTTTTTAATGTAAAATTCGAGGATTTGATGTCCACTTAATTGTCCCCCAACTTGGTGCACTTACCCAAGTATCGATCATCAATATGATCCCTATGCTGATTTATTAGCAAATGAAGAATCTAGTCTATTGTTTTGGAAGAGAATGGATTAGGTACATACTGTATACATGAAGAAGGTACAATCGTACCTCAGTTGGTCAAAACATCCAATAGTTGCGAGGGACTATGGAAACTATTCTTCGATGGTTCGAGGAGTAGAAATGGATCCGGTGCAAGATTTATGTTGATTTCTCCAAAGGGGAGAATTATTTCTCATCCTTTCGGTTACAGATTAATTGTACTAATAACATCGCTGAATATGAAGCCCTCATACAAGGGATCTAGTTGACCCAAAAGAGAGGAATCAAAGCCTTGGCTATCTTTGGTGACAACAAATTGGTTGTGCATCAGGTAACATCCTGCAGCGCATCAAAAAATGATCTATTGAGATCATATAAGAATCAGTTTGGGACTTGATAGAAGATTTCAAAGCTTTTGGAATTCATGCAGTTCCCAAAAACAAAATCAAGATATTGACAGAATGGCTACCATTGGCTCATAGTATGATATACCTATGGACATTATGAAAGAAGGAAAACATATGGTCAAAATGGGGTTTGTCCCGCAATACCGGATAACATAAGTAGTTGGAAAGTATTCGATAGTGACGAAAAAAAACTGTCCTTTTCTTGCAATAAGAAGAAGATTTTGTTTCCAAACACCAAGATAAACTACAAAATTCCTACGAAGATCAAGTTATATAGTTGAAAGGAAATAAACTACCAAAAGGTCTAGTCACTCTTGAATCCATTTTGATACAGATGACCAGGTCAAATGACAAGGTAATAACATGGTAATCAGAGAAGAAGACTTTGAAGAAGTTGAGGTGGTAAGTGAAAAATTTCTAAAGATTGGTAAAGTATGTACAACTCAAGAGAATAAAGCTTTCATTGAGTTTTGTCAAGAATATCATGATATTTTTACATGGAGATACAAAGAGCTGCATGGTTTTGATCCAGGTCTAGCTAAACATTCCATTGAGCTAGATCCTAGTTCTAAGCTAGTTCATTAGAAACAAAGGCCAATTAATCCTAAAATTGAGCCACTGATGAGGAAGGAGCTAACCAAGCTCATTGAGGCCTGCATAATTTTTCCTATCAAGCATTTCTCATGGGTAGCTAATCTGGTTCCTTTAAGGAACAAGAGTGGAGAAATTTGGTTGTGTGTAGATTTCGGGATTTGAACCGTGCCTCGTTGAAAGACCAATACCCTCTCCCATCAATGGAACAAATCATTCAAATAGTGGTGGGGGCTCAAAGGTTTTCTTTTCTTGATGGATATTCAAGATATAATCAGATTCTAGTCTAAGAATATGATCAATTCAAAATGACTTTCACTACTAAGTGGGGCACATATGCTTACAAAAAGATGCCATTTGGATTGTCCAATGTGGGGACTAATTTCCAAAGAGCCATGGATATGGCATTCAAAGGACTGATCAATGATATCATATTGGTTTATCTTGATGATATAACCATATATTCTAAGCATGCCGAAAATCATATCAAACATCTTAGTAAAGTTTTCCGAAGATGTAGAGAATTTGGGGTCTCACTTAATCCTAAGAAGTGCATCTTTGTAGTTCAAGAAGGAAAATTTTGGGACATATTATTTTAGTGGAAGGAATATCTATCAATCCATTCAAGATTCATTCAATTATGTCCTTATCTCTCCCAAGTCACAAGAAAGGTCTCCATAGTTTCTTAGGAACCATAAATTTTGTGTGGAGATTCATTCCTCAATTTGTAACATTGGTTAAACCACTAACAACCATGCTTAAAAATAACATTCCATTCTCATGGACAAAGGAGGGGAGATAAATCTTTGAGGCTATAAAAATGGCCATTTCCCAAGCTCCCATGCTAGTAAATCCCTAGTTCGACAAAGATTTCATTCTTTATGCTTTCGCAGGTAAGGGAAGTATTTCGGGGATCCTCACTCAGCAAAATGAAAATCTGATGGAGCAACCAATTTCCTTCTTCATTAATCTCTCAAAGAATATGGGCTAAAGTACTCCTTTGTTGAGAAGCAAGTCTTTGTAGTCATTCGATCTTTGTAGAAATTTAAGCACATGTTGTCAAACAATAAAATTCTTCTGATGGTCTCTCATCTTGGCATCAAGGAATTTTTGTTGAACAAAGAGATGAACGTGAAGTGTGCTGGGTGGATTACAAAAGCAATGAGTATGATGTACACATTAAAGTCACTAAGTTTGTTAGGGGCAAAGGTTTATGTCAGCAGTTGGCTGCAAATATGGAAACCAAAGATATGGAAGATGTCACTCTTCTGAATGCTGATGAAGGCAATGACCATATTGATTGGTTAACTAAGATGTAAAATTTCCTCCTCTCAAGGGCATATCCTCCAAATATGGATAAATTCCAATGATGTACTTTTCATCTCCAATCCATTCCATATGTCTTGGTGGATAATAATCTTTTTAAAAGGAATTAAATGGCATTCTTCTACGTTTTATTAAACCAAGAGTAGGTAAACAAGATGTTAGAAAATTTTCATAATGGCCTGTCTGGAGGGCATTACTCTACACGAACAATTGTTACCAATATTATGTGAGCCGGTTACTACTGGATGGATTTGTTCAAAGATGCTCATCTCTAGGTGAGGAAATGTAAAGAATGTGCCCTTTTTGTAGGAAAACAGTGGCTGATGGATCTTCCCTTGCATCCCATTCAGGTAGATCAACCTTTTGTTCAACGAGGATTAGATTTTATCGGGATGATCAATCCTCCATCCAATGATGGACATAAATGGGTCCTCACTACAACATATTATTTCACTTGCTGTAAAGAAGCGGTGGCCTTAAAGGAAAGCAACAAAAAGGCCATCCTTGATTTCCTGGAGAATATAATGACAAGGTTTGGTGTTCCATTTACTATTATCTCTAACAATGCAATGGATTTCCTCGGTTTAAATATAAGTGAATGGGTTGTTAAGAATGGGGTCTACCTCAAGACTTCCTCTAATTACTACCCACATGGGAATGGGTTGGCCAATCCAATAACAAGAATCTTGTGTGAATCATCAAACATAATGGAGGCTAACAAAAGGACCTAGCATACATAGCTTAAGATTTCCCTATGGGTAGATCGAATAACACCTAAAAAGGCCATCGGGGTTTCACCTTTCATGCTTGTATATGGAAGGGAAGCAAAACTCCCTCTTTCCTTGGAGATACCTTCCTTGGAGTTGGCTCATCAACTTGAAGTTATGGAGAATGATACCTTAACGGTGAGGTTTGCTGAACTCATGGAGCTGGAAGAAATTTGAAACATGGCTATGCACATGTTAGGACTACATCAGGCTCAGGTTAAGAAATCCTTCGACAAGAAAGATTATGATAGGTTTTTCAAAGAGGGAGATTTGGTTCTTAAATGGGACAAAGACAAAACCAAACCAGCATACATGTGAAGTTCAATGCTCTCAAGAGAGGACCAAATATTATTACAAGTTGCAAAGAGGAAAATTCATTTCTTCTATCCAGACTCAATAGTGAATACTGCACCAATTTCATTTATGTAAACTTGATATCCATTTTTTGTGCCTTGTTTATATCAAATGCATCTGAGACTGTGATGCTTTCCTAAAACTGAATAAAATTTCTCATGAAATTAATCTCTTACCCTCCTTGCATTTAAAAAATATTAATTTTTTTATCTATAACACAAGAACCAACATCGGTAATGGAACCGATGTTGGTAGCACAGTGGGTACCGTGGTCAGTCAAATGACCGTCATCGGTCACCTATGCGTGAACTTTTTAAAAAAAAAAAAATCGGGCCAAACCATTAGCTCTTATGGATCTAGACTTCACCCAAATGTGGATCCAACGTATGAGGGTCGTGTTTGCTTGTTTGGACACATACTCCAACCTACATAAAGGGATTTGAATACATTAAACTCTTGATCTACAAAATGGGGTTTCTTCCCCATCAATGAAAACAAAAAAATAGAGAACTAACCAACATTAGATATCAAAATAGATCTAGGATAGATGCTTGTATTGAAATTAAATAACTAAGAATGCATGATTAAATCTAAGATTTAACTATCCTAAAGGAGGATCCATTGGATGGAATCCCCTTATTCTTGCACATTGGATCCAAGAAGACTCCTTCATGGTTTTCCCTTGATCCATGACATCCACTCCTTCAACCTGCAAACTAAAGAGAAACAAATGAATGAGCTTAGGGTAAGAAATGCTTAAGAAGACTCCCTTAAGGATGATTAGGGCTTCTTTTGGGTAGATCTAATCTTGTGGTCCCTATTGATTTGATCCAAGGGTTAAGAACCAACCATACAAGTTTAGGTGAGAAGATTCATATTATGATTGTAAATTTAAATAAATCAAATGTATGTGTAAATGGGTGAATGGGGCCACTTAGGGCTCTAGTGTATTAAGTTAAAAATGTAACCCCTCTAGTAGGTTTCAATGTATGATTCAATGAACATTAAAGAAAACAATTTAAGAGAAGTTAACTAAGGATAAGGGTTTTTAACATGGGTTGAATGTTAGTTCCCTTGAGGGAAACTAGTTAACCTAGTAGGAGAAATTAATGGACACTTATCTAGTGATGATAACTAAATTGACAATAGAACTAGATTAAGATTATTTAATTAATAATCTAGACTGGATCTATCTTATAAGATGTAACATTCATTAGTAGGAATTTAATCAAACATATGTTAGGGTTTGATACCCTTATAACTTTAAAACAAAAAAAATTATCACAACTTTATTGATAATG
This sequence comes from Taxus wallichiana var. yunnanensis, assembly GCA_018340775.1. Lineage (NCBI taxonomy): Eukaryota > Viridiplantae > Streptophyta > Pinopsida > Cupressales > Taxaceae > Taxus > Taxus wallichiana. The sequence continues at coordinate 348,088,991 of CM031237.1, forward strand.
ATTTAAGGATTAATGTGGTTTTAGAACGTCAAATTTGTGGGTGTTACAATTACTATGCTTCAAGATGAATTTGTCTTGTTTGATTATGTTTGCCACTACTAATTAACTACTCCCATTTAATGCATAAATGAAATCATCAAACAAAAGTAAAAAAATGTCAAATATTTGTGGCCACACCTTAAACATGGAGCTCTCCAATTTTTACTAACCTAAATAAATAGTAAAAATTTATTGAAAGGTCCAATTTATAGTTAGAAACTATCTTTATATCATGGTCTCATGTTGGGGGTACTGATCCTATTTATTTGGAAAATATGGGTCCATGCAAAAATGATTTATTGGTGTTGTTAAAACCCAACAAAGTTCCTGAAATTTCTCAGTAGCTATACTTTAGGGAGAGGATTTCCAGCCCCATAAAGCAGTTGGGGGCACAAAAATAAATCAGCTACTTAAAATTTTATGGAGCTTTTTTGACACTTGGCATTTAGTTTATTTTGGATTGTCTTAAAAGTTTATTGACACTTGACAATTTTTTAAACGAGAGGGAATATGGAATATGGTAGGGAATATTTTAGGGAGATTTTTTTGACACTTGGCATTTAGTTTTTTTTGGATTGGCATTTAGTTCTTCTCAATTTTCCATCCAAAAGTTTATTTTGGATTCATGGGACCCTATTTTTGCTAGTGCTAAAGCTTCCTATTTTATCTCTACATAGAACTAATTTCTCTCTCACACATCTGCACAAATGTTTTAGCTTTCCCCTTACATGGGGCCATGCTATTACTCTTGTTCGAAACTCTTCTCACTTGTTTCAAAATTTGATGAAAGTTAATTTTTTTAAACTACATAAAATTAAAGGTTGTGCATTCCTTTTAATGTAGCCAACTTTAATACAAACTCAATACATTGCAAATATCTCAAACTCAAAGAAAATAAATCTTCTTCTTCATTATTGAATCATGAATTAAAATGCTTCATAAATAGGAAAACAACTCCCAACTCGATTTTCCAAGCAAACTCTAACTAACTTTGACTAAATCTATTCTAGGTGGCGGAATTTACTATTTTTAGTAGTTTACTAGAACTTGTTATTCTTAGTAAGTTCTCATGCTTATTTGAGCTGGGCATGAAAATTTCCATGCATCTTCTACATGCCTAAATTAGAGGAATTTCCAACTTTCTAACCTATTATGCATTCAAGAGACTATTTGCCTAAAATAGGAAAATACCAAATTACAACTTAGATCTTAATTTTCAGCCTTCAGATGGCATATTTTGCACCCAAAATGTGTCAAAATGTGCTCCAACTAGCATGGTGGGTTGACCAATGCATTCATCTCATCAAAAAAGTGGTTAAAAAATAGACTCAAATGGACACTTGGAGCACAAGATATGACCTTTTCAAGTTCCTGCTAAAAATAGTGCATCATTCTCCCTTGCTTGAAAAAAATGCAGCTCCTACAAGTTTTCTTCTTCAAATTTCTGCCATTTTTCATCATCTAACTTCTTAATCTCCCACTTTATGACCCATGTGTTTTCCTCTTGTGCCAATCCTTTCCAATGTACCAAATATTTGTTGTATTGTCCATGTCGCATGACCACTGTTTTTTTGTCCAAAATTTGATCCACTTCTTCTTTCTTTTTCACCGGAACCTGCTACCTCCAATCTAATACTTATTCAATAAAATCCCCTTCTTCACTATCCCCATGAAAATAATATAAGTCTAAAACATTAAACACTGGAGAGATATCAAAATTTCTTGGCAATTTTACCTCATAAGAATTATCATTTATCTTCTTCATGATTTTGTAGGGACCAATTTTTTTGTACTTCAGCTTGTTATAAGTTCCTTTTGGAAACCTTTCCTTCCAAACGTATACCATAACCAACTCTCCCACTATAAAAAAATTTCCTCTTGTGCACATCTTCTATTTCCTTATACTGATCATTACTAGTCTGTAACTTCTTCCGCACTTCTTCCTGTAATTGTTGTATATGTTTGGCAAATGCTTCTGCATCATCACTAACTCTACCATTAATTGGTAGTTGCACCAAATCTAACACCCCTTTTTGGATTACTCCCATACACAATATAAAATGGGGACTTTCCTTTGGATCTATTTATGAGCTATTATAAGAAAACTCAACTTGTGGTAATGCTAAGTCCCATTGTTTTGGATTTTCCCTAACTATGCACCTTAACAGGTTTCTCAAACTCCTATTTACCACCTCTATTTTCCCATCATTCTAAGGATGATAAGAACTTCTGAAATGTAGTTTAGTTCCCAAATTATTCCATAAATTCCTCCAAAATGACTTAAGAACCTTGTGTCCCTATTTGAAGTAATGGTTTTTGGAACACCATGCAAGCGAACAACTTCTTTGAAAAACAAATCTGCTACTCCTGTCTATCATCATTAGTTTTCTTGCAAGTAATAAAATGAACCATCTTAGAAAACCTATCAACAACCACAAAAATTGAGTCATTACCTCATTGTATTTTTGGTAATCCCCCAAAAAAATCCATACTCAAATATGTCCACGACCCTTTACAAACAAGCAATGACATATACAACCCTGTATTTTGGGCATGGCCTTTCGAGACTTGGCAAATTTGACACCTCTCCACATATCTTACCACATCGCGTTTCAGCTTTGGCCAATAGTATTTCTCTACTACTAAGGCTATCATCTTATCCTTACCAAAGTGTCCATCCAATCCTCCGCTATGCATCTCTTTCACTATATTATCTCTCATAGACATAACTAGAATACATAGTTGTTGTCCCTTAAATAGATAACCATCATGCAAAAGGTACTCATCCTGAAATATCCTGCATCACCTAACAATGGTCTACTTAACCTTTCAACAATATCCTTAAAATCAGAATCAGAAAAATACAAATCCTTTATTGCTTCAAAACCAACCACCTCATTCTCCATAGTTGTAAATAGAGTCACACGCCTACTCAATGCATCCACAACTTGGTTTTATTTTCCTAATTTATGCTTTAGAGAAAAATATAACCCTACAAAAATGATACCCACTTTGCATGCCTACTATTTAACTTCTTTTGTGTATTCACATACTTTAGGGCTATGTGGTTTGTAAATAACAAAAACTCCTTAGGCACTAAGTAATGCCTCTGTGCTTATACAATTGCATAAAATTCCACATCATAAGTAGAGTAGTTATTTCTTACCTCATTCAATTTCTCACTAAATAAAGATATTGGCTTCCCTCCTTGACTTAGGACAACACCAATATCCACATGTGAGGCGTCACAATCAACCTCAAACACTTTATCAAAATATGGTAGTTCCAAAATAGGTGCTTCACAACACCCTCTTCTTCAAGAACTGATATCTATCCTTAACTACCTTTGTCCACAAAAACTCCCTTCCCTTTGTGTAATTTGTTATAGGTGCTATAATACTACTAATTTTAAAAATAAATTTTATGTAAAATGTTGTTAAACCATGAAAGCTTTGTACCTCTGTTATACTCTGTGGGGTAGGCCATTCAATAATCACCTTTATCTTTTCTGAGTCCATCTGTACCCCATCTATTGAAATAATAAAACCTAAAATACTAAACTCTCTTGCATAAATGTGCACTTCTTCAAATTCGCATAGAGCTCCTCTTTCCTTAACACTTCAAACATCACCTTCAAATGCCTCAAATGTTATTCTTTAGTTTTACTAAAAATAAAGATATCATCAAAATAAACCACAACAAACTTACCATTGTACTCCCATAACACAATGTTCATCAACCTCATAAAAGTGATAGGTGCATTAGATAACTTGAATGGCATAAAAAACCACTCATATAATCCATCCCCTGCCTTGAAAGTTATTTTCCACTCATCTCCTCCTCTGATCCAAATTTGATGGTAACCACTTCAAAGATCAATCTTGGTGAAATATTTATATCTAACAAGCACATCCATCATATCATCAAGGCGAGCTATTGGGAACCTATACTTGTGTAGACACAAAATTATGCACTTTACACATAATTTGGCCCAGTCTTATACTATTATTTAGAAGGTTCTAAAGTGTACAAAGTACTAATTAATCCCACCTTTTGGTCATCTTTATTTTACATTTTATTTCGTAGTTCTCGTGTATTTTCTAGTAATTATCAATCCATTTCACAACTACCCCGACATTTTAGCCCAAACTCAGGGTGCCCCAGCCTATATTGGGGCACCCCAATCCCACTCTGGGTGCCCCGATCTATGCAAATCCCCTTTCACTCATTTTTGGGTCATTTCTAGTTGTTGGTCATCTTTATCTTTTTCTTAGTTGGCCTTGTTGGGATTAATTATGAAATTAAGCTTGAGAGCCCTATAAATATAAATCTATAAGACCATAATGAGGGTCCTAGGTCATAACATTACACACTATTATCACTCCATCTAGAGTTACATCCATTGCATCACTTGCATCCACATAGTTCCATGCATCAAGGCTAGGAGATCTACATCACACACACTTCATAGGGGGATTCTATTATATTTCATGCATACATGTTATTTACATTTTCTAAGTTAACTAGCTCAAGACTGTTGCAAACAACACACACACACACACACACACACACACACACACACACACACACACACACACACACACACACACACACACACACACACACACACACACACACACACACACACACTAGAACTACATTCAGGTGTAAAATGTAGTACACCACTCACCAATAATTCCACTAGTTTGGTGGTTGAGGTCAGTCCAACCCATTCATATGAATCTTTTATTTTTCTAGGGTTTGATACTTCTCTTTGCATTACAGGTCATTTTCCAGCTCATCCGGAAAATCTAGAACAACAAATAAGGAAGGTTCAGAACCAGCTTATGACCACACCAGTTGTAGGTTTTGAGCATTTACAGTGTTTAGAGTGCCTAGATAATAGATCAGGGCACCCCAGAGTGCCCCAATACATTCCCAGATGCCCCAGTCACCTCATATCTTCCAGATTTTCCCTTTGTAGGGTCCCTGAGTGTTCATCTACACTTCCACATTTTATTCTCAAACTTGCGACACTGTGCAACCATCTATAGGAATCATTAAGCCATCTCTCTCTACTCCCTTGCACATCTAGGGTTTCATTTTACTTAACATATTTATTTACATCTTCTTTATTTTATTTACTACATTTATACAATGTTTTAGTCCTCCTAATTAGATTAACTAGGTTACTATTTCCTTACACTTAGTTTTAATTTTAGTTAATCATTTTGGTGAACCCGATGTCTCTTTCTACCACCTTCTAGGACTTTTCATTCCACCATCATGAATATCTCCATTATTGAATACTTTCTTACCCATCCTAATTTGCTTCACCATGTTCAAACCCTCTTTGCTACTACCGATGTTTCTGCTGACATGCATCCGATTCCTTTATGACACATTTTCCAGGCCTTTTCTCAACATATCACATTCTCAGGGAAATCCTCCCATTGACATTCACCCCTTTGATAATGACCCACCACTTTACATCATGTCTCACATCTACAATGTTTCTATCAAGCGTACTCTTATCGATAATGGCTCTAAGCTTAATCTATGCCCTATATCCTTTCTCCAAGCCTTAGGTTTGTCTTCTCATGACATTATCCCTTCTTCCATTTTGCTCCATGCTTATGATGGTTTTGTTCATCCATGTCTAGGCCACGTTACCTTTCCTTTAACTATAGGTCCTAAGACTCTCCCTACCATTTTCTTCGTCATTGATTTTCTTGTCTCATATAATTACTTGTTAGGGAGACCATGGCTTCACGCCATGCAAGTTGTTGCTTCTACCATCCATCGTTGTGTCAAATTCTTACATGAGCATATTGAGTATATTGTATTATGAGATCGTGATCCATTCCAATATTGTGTCCATGACCCTCATACTAGCATTCCTATTCCTCACATTGATACTACAGATGAACCTCAACCTATGGATGATCAGCCTCATTTACCACCACTTGAGGGCGCTATTTTTTTACTAGATGTTATCCCCTCTACACTATCTCCTACTACCATTATTCTTCCACATCATCCATTTGTTCCATCCATACATAATATCCTTCCTTCTTCGTCTTCACCATTAGCTCATATCCTTTTTACATGTACACTTTTCATTCATAACTCTTATTGGGAACATGTTCCATTTGACCCCGAATGCAATGAAACCACCTATTCTCTTGCTGGTCTAGCTCATCTTGGCTTTACTTTTGAGGACCTTTAACCTTCTACTCATGCCTTGATCTAAAAATCAAAGCAAACTTGCACAATCCAATACTCAAAATTTTTCTTTTAACAATTTTTTTAATTAAAATATGACATTACGACCTTCTTGTAATTTTAATAAATAATTAAAATATGTAAGTACTATGTAAAAATAGATAAATAATAGAGAATATCACTAAAAACTGACACATATGTGATAATGGAGTTTGACGCTTATGTCCTACTTCTTCGGGTCCATTTGAATGAGACCGATCTATTAAAATCTTGAAAATAAATCTTTACAAATATTTATACAAGAATATGACCTTCTCATAGTCTTCCTCTACCAAAAATAGTAGTTGATTTTTACATCATCTTAAAATTCCTCTCCTAGCTCAAGTTATGGCCTTCCAAAGGTTTTACACAATCCCTATACCAATACAAATAAAATAGATCTCCATTCATAGTGTTTCCAGCTCTATGGTGCATTGGTGGGGTGCCTCATCATTTTACCTAGAGGTGTTGGGTTCAAATCCCTAAATGAGCTTCTTTGACTTCTAAATGGGGCACATTTTATCCACATTCGATGCTAAAGAGAAGGTGGAGGCATTTAAATAGGGGGTTGTTTATTATTACCATTGGATTATGAGCCAAATAATTAGGTGCCTTTTTTGGAATAGCTAGCATATGCTAATTTTGATGCATATTTGGGTAGCTACACATTATTTAGAGGGATAAGGATAATAAATAATAGTTGGAAGTTTATTAATAATGCGTTGGAAATTAAATGTTAATGTGGCCAATGTGGAATAATAAGTGGTGTGACTTGGTAAATATTTAATTAAAATATACACATTATCCCATATTGATCCCGGATTAGCAGAATGAGGTAAATATAAGTAAAAACATTGTGATAACAATATGATAAGGAGGCTAAGACACCCCTCCATAATCAAGTGTGTTGAACTTACCTATCACCGGGTGTCCAAGACCAATGTTCAAAATAAACTTTTACTCTTTTTCCCATATTGCCATGTGTTGCATTTTCATTGGTCCACTTGGCAAGCGTGCACATGTTCAACCTACGCGTAGTCCCAAATTCACCAATTGTCCAATAAGTTCAGTGATCCATAACTTTTTTGTACGTGCTCTGATTTATGCAAACTAGATATCACCGAAAGCTTGAATTTTTCTCCACATAATAAAACTACCCATAACTAATTCTAAGAAGATCTTAGATCAGTGTTTCTCAATGAGGATCCTTTGGATCACTCCTCCCCTCTGAGAAAATTTTGGACCTCCAAAATTCAACTTAATTGGTAAATAGGTGAGGGTATTTCTCCTTCACCTTCTCATTTCCATCCATTTCTCCTTGTTTGGATTCATGCCTTTGAACCCAACACAAAGATATTCAATATCACCCCTTCACGAAGTTCTAACCTTCCTATCCAAAATGATATCATCCTGTAACTCATCGAGATACTCAGGTGTAAAATCATCAATGGAAGGTATAATGTTAGCATCATCATGATCAATAATCATAGGTGGTTCATATAATTTCAAGTTCTCAACATTTACAACTGAATAAATTTGCATATATGGAGGTAAATCCAACCAGAAAGCATTGTTACCAATTTTCTCCAATATTTGGAATGGACCATACTAAATAGGTTTCAAATTTTTACCTTCACCTATTAACCTTTCTTTGCTTGATGTGAAGCCAAACTGAATCACCAACTTGAAACTTGTGATCAGTTATGTGTTTATCATGCCTTTCTTTATACTTAGCTTGACTTTTCTCCAATTGTTCTCAGACATACTGATGGACCTGTTGTATTCGTTGCACAAATATTTTAGCTTTTTCAGAATCACTTAAACCATTAACAATAATATCCTGTCCAAAAGAGAAATCTAATGGAGATTTAGGCAGATAACCATAACAAGTCTCAAATGGAGACTTCAAAGTAGAAGAATGTAAGGTATGGTTATAAGCATGCTACACATAATATAAATGTTCATCCCACAATTTAGGATGTTTACCACAATAGCCTCTAAGAAAATGTACCACTGTGTGGTTCACAACCTCTATTTGACCATCGGTTTGTGGATGGAAAAAATTATTTTCTTCAATTTAGTGTCCATTAAACCCCACAAAGTTGACCAAAATTCCCCAAGAAATCTAGAATCCCGATCTGAAATAATTGAAGTGGGAAAACCAAAATGAACCCATACAAACTGAAAGAATAAATGTGTAGTCCCTTCACTAGTTATTTGTTTAGTACAAGGAATCAACACACACATCTTGCTAAATCTATCCACAACCACATATAAATAGTCATGTTTCTTTCGTGACATGGGCAAGCCTCCTACAAAATCCATGGAAATAATTTCCCATGGCCATGTAGGGACAGGAAGAGGAGTGTAAAGTCCTAATTTCCTATTACTAGGCTTTCTCATGGCACAAAGAACACATCCTTTTATATACTTGGTTACATGTTCATGCATTTTAGGCCAATAACAATACATTTGTAAATGTGCAACTATTTTACCAACACCAAAATGACCAGAAATAAGAGAAGTATGAGCTTCCCTAATCATATGCACACACTCATTTTATGGAATACAAAGTTTACCAGAATGATATAAAATTCCATCATGCACATGATAATCCTTTTCTCCTACTTGTTTCCCACTCGTTAAATCCTCATACACTTCTTTAAAATCAACATCATAAACATATTATTCCTTATAACTATCATGAGCCAAAGAACTATGTTGTAAAAGAATAGATGCAAAAAAACTAGAGGTCTAGATAACATGTCAGTGACCTTGTTTTGTATACCTTTTTTATACCTGATCACGAGATGAAACTGCTGCAAGAATCCCATCCAACGGAAATGTCTAGACTACTATAACTTTGTTTGTGTTTGCAAGTACTGGAGGGGTGATTATCGATATGTATAATTGTTTCCTTTCCCATCAAGTAATGCTTCCATTTCTTTACACTCTGCACCAAAGCATACAACTATTTATCATAAGTTGGATAATTTCTTACCGCATTCATGAAGGTTTCATAATGGTAAACATTAGTTGTTTATTCTACATCAGAACTACCCCCATTGCATAGTCACTAGCATCTGTCTCAATCTCAAATGAATGCTACAAATCTAGAAGTGTCAAGACCGAGAGGTACTAATTTTCTCTTTTAGTGCATCAAAATCCTTATGCTATTTTCCTCCCCACTAAAATACATGTTTAATACTTGTCAAAGCATGTAAAGGAGATGCAATAAATGAGAATTTAGAAATGAATTTTCTCCAATATTGTACTACACCAAGAAAACTCCTAACCTCTGTCACATTACTAGGTCTAGGCCATTTCATAATAACCTCTACTTTTTAAGATCTATTTTCAATTCACCATTTCCCACAACATAACCCAAGTAAATTAAAGATGTTTTTCCAAACTCACATTTTGACATCTTCAAAAATAATTTTTCTCCCCTTAATGCATCTAAGACTTTCTGGATGTGAATAACATGATCATCCCAAGACTTACTAAAAATAAGAATATCATCTAAGTAGACAATAACAAAATCATCAATGAATGGTCTAAAAACATCATTCATAACTCTCATGAATGTTTCGGTGCATTGCACAATCCAAAAGGCATCACTAACCATTCAAATAATCCCTGTTTCATTTTAAAATTAGTTTTCCACATATCACCTTCATCAATTCTTACTTGGTGATAACCACTTCTTAAATCTAACTTAGTGAAGTAAATTACATTCTTTAATTGATCCAGTAAATCATCTATTCTAGGAAGAGGGTAATGATTTTTCACTATGATCTTGTTTAAAGCACAAAAATCAACACACATTTGCCATGTGCCATCTTTCTTTGGCACCAAAATAATTGGCGAACCACATGGATATGTACTTGGATGAATAATACCTTTGCCAAAAGTTCCATCACCTGTTTCTTGATTTCCTCATTTTCAACCATGGAAAATCTATACATACCAATGTTGGGAAGAGGTGCATCCTATAGAAATTGTATCTCATGTTGAACCCCTCTTTTGGGAGGTAGACCTTGTGGATCTTGAAAAACATCATCATAGTTAGAAATAATTTTTACCAATTCATTACGATGTTTTAGATCACAATCTTCAAAATCCTTTTCATGATCTTTCTCTTTGGCTTTGATCACCATGAGTACAAAATTCTTTCTTGAATTAACAAGTCTTTTCATCTATCCTACATTAACCAATGAAAGATTTGTTTTTACACAATGAGCTATAATAATATAATCAATTCCATATTTTACAAGCACATATTTATTTTCTTCCCTATAGAATATTGCTTTAGGATCATATAAATAAGGACCCCCAAAACTACTCCAAAAATATCCAAAGGTACAACATTCAAATCAACCTCATCAATAAACTTATCTATAATGGAAAATCAGAATCTACAATTTTTAGTTACCTGTAACTTTGCATCATCACAAACCCAACCCAAAGGATAAGGCTTAGGATGCAAATTAGTTGTGAGTCCTAGTTTCTTAACAACCTCCTCTGAAATCAAATTAGCTTGAGATCCACTATAAAAAAGAGTATCAATTTTTGTATGTTTTGAAATCACTCTAAGGTGGAAAATCTCATTTCATTTCTTTTCATCATGCATAGATTGTTGATTAGAAGAAGATGCAACATTTGAAGTACTAGTGTTGGAAGAAGAGAGAGAATGATTACCTTGAAAACTCATGGTCATGATCTTGGTTTCATCCCCTGAATCAGACCCAAGATCATGAACCACAATATTCGTTTTCTTCTCTTTTCCTTTCTTAACCATCCATTTAGGCTTAGTTTTTGGATGTAATTTCCAACACCTAGACTCATCATGGTTCTTTTTACAATGATTGAAAAATGGTTTTTCATCTTCCTTCTTAATAGTAGAATTTATTTTTTGCTTACCCTTTCCTTTTCCTTGTTCTTTCAAACCTTTTCCTTATCCTTTAGATTGATTTTTATTTTGTTTAAAAGAAGAGGAGGACTCCTTAGTCATTTTACCTTGTGCTTCCAAATGGGTTGCTTGAACACACACTGCATCAAGATTAGTGGCACCTAAAACAAGAATCATATGCCTTAGGTAACTATGCAATCCACCTATATATTTAAGCAATGTTTCTTGTGTGTTTAGGGAAATTCCAAGAATTAGATCCCTTTTCCTAAATTCTTATGTGTAGTCTTGAACACTTTTTCCCTTAGTTTTCCTTAATGTTTTCCAATCCATCATAGCTTGTTGCTTGTAACCAAGAGGATAAAATTATTGTCTAAGATTTGAAACAAAATCAGACTAAGAAGTGATTTCATTACCTTTGGTTTCCTCTACTTCTTGAAGCTTACTCTCCCACCAAATGAGTGTTGTGCCACCCATCCAAAGAGTTTCCAAATGAATCTTTGCTTCATCATCCATAATTTTTTGAACCTTGCAATATACCTCTATCTGCTTGATCTAGTTATCCAACTTCTCTACATTTAGCTCTCCAATATACATTGGAAATTCAAACTTGATATCTAACTTTAATGAAGGAAAATCATATTTTAAAGGTTCACCTTTAGGAATATCAGAACTAGAGATTTCTTCTTTTTTACCTCCTCTAGTTCCCTTTTCCCTTTGTCTATCTTGTATAGTTCTTCCACCATTTCCTTCATCTATTGGAATGATTGACGAAATTCTTCTCCTCTCAATCTGCCATTGTAGGACTTCAAGATCATCTTGTACCAATTTTGGGATCCTCTTCTACTAGCTCTCCTTCACCTTTCTTAGACTGGGACCTTGTTAACATCCACACAACTTGCAATCAAAAAAATGTTAATCTGATCCAAAAACCATCTAAAACCAGCTCTGATACTAGTGATCTAAAAATCAAAGAAAACTTACACAATCCAACACTCAAATTTTTTATTTTAACAATTTTTTTAATTAAAATGCAAATTACGACCTTCTTGTAATTTTAATAAATAATTAAAATCTGCAAGTACTGTGTAAAAACAAAGAAATAGTAGTGAATATCACCATCAAATTGACACAGACGTGATAACGGAGTTCGACACTTATGTCCTACGTCTCCAGGTCCATTTGAATGGGACCGATCTATTAAAATATTGAAAATAAATCTTTAAAAATATTTCTATAAGAATCTGACCTTCTCATATTCCTCCTCTGCCAAAAATAATAGTAGTTGATTTTTACATCATCTCAAAATTCCTACATTATCCTACATTATCCTTTCTATACTTATTCTATATCCTAAATTATCCTATACATACCTCATCTATTATTCATTTATACATCATTTATCTTATGAATACTACACTAGTCATCATCTCACATGCATCTAGTTTTGCATTTCATCACTTCATATCCTATCCACACTTATATCTACATCTTGCATCATCCACACATCATCCCTTTATTACATTGTCTTATTCACATAGCGCATCTATCCATCCTATCCATTCTACACTACACTAGATTCCATCCATCATCTTTACATATTCTATTTTTATATGTGCCTATTGTTGCACCCTACATACCCACTTTGCACTTATACATCCTATTCTACATGCTACACTAGATTCCATTACATTCGGTCTAGTTTTATCATTGCATATCCTATATACATCATACATTCGACATATTATGTTAGGTTGCCTTTATATATGGGCCTAGCTCTACATTTCATTACTACATATCCTATTTCCATCTACACCTATAATCACATTTTACTACGCATTTACACAACCTACTCACCATTTGGTCACCTACACTACATTTTTCTACGCTTTGCACTCACTACCCTATGACACACTCTAGTTCCTCATTCCATACTTGACTGTTGAGGGTTTACCAATCAAATGGACCTTACCTACATGCAACATATCATCCTACAACATTCATCGGACTAGTGACCAACGCTCTAGGCTATATCGTCACCCACACTCATCATCACATCATGTAGTGGTATACACCTTAGGTTACATCACCACTCTTTTAATCAATTTCTCATTCTCCTCTTACATCCTATCATCACATATTCTATTATCCTATTATAATTCATTCTATTACATCATCATTTATCCTACTCATCACTTAGTGGTATATGCTTTAGGTTAAATCACCACCGCATTCTTATTCATCATGTTACACTAAATGATAAATCACCACCTTCCGTTATCCACCACATACTCATATATGCTTCATATGCCCTCATCACCCATCTCATAGTGACATACACTATAGGATAAATTGTCACCTTCTTCTTCCATCATGTAGTGATATACGCTTAAGGCTAAATCATCACTCACCCATTCAACAAGTCGTGATATATGCCTCGGCTATATGGTTCACACAAATTCACTATACAATCACATACTTCATCACCACTTACTACCGCTCATCCCATAGTGATATACGCTTAGGAATAAATCATATCTTGTCTATTCTACTAAGTCATGGTATACGCTTATGCTATAAGGTCCACACATCTTCTCCCCATGTTGCATCTCAACACCACTACATATACACATTCATCACAACACGCTAGACACAACCAACAATAATCAACCATTTCCCGATGACACACTCTCATTTACGGTTCATTCTTGATTGCTTGAGGGGGAAAAAATGAACCTCATTGCATACACTTCCATTCACTTGGGGGCACATTGTTCCTATCATTCCATCTTGCATTCCATTCCATCCATCCACAACATACTACATTATCTTGGTAGCATTTACTCTTGCTTACTAGTGTTTTACATGATCACTTTACTACACATATTAGATTGCTTTATTCTATGTCATTATCATACACACATGTGCGTTTCATGCCTTTGTCTAGTGTGATCATAGATACATGACATTTACATGTGGCATGGATGCTCTCCTTCTACCCTTACTATATTTGTCACTGGGGGAATCCACATTCGTCTCATACAAGTGCTATTGTTTCATTTTATACTTACCATCTTATACTACTTGTTTATACATGCTTTGACATATTGGTTATCACTCTAACATGCTAATGGGTGTTCCAGGTGCAACACTTGTTTTGCAGTTTACATGTTTCCATGACTACTTGTTTGTTTCTACTTGTCTGCTTTGTTTTCTATTATATGTGGGATTTTTCCTTTGCTTGTGTGCACGCTTATCTGTTGTTTATGGCCATGATGGCCTTGCATGTCTTGAGACATCGTGAGTGATGTCCCATGTTGAAACCTACTTTGTGTGGTCTGATTGTTTTCTTACGTGATTACACTACTTTGTTTAGTAGTTTCTACATTATTTGTGTATGTTACACTTGTATTATTGCATGCATGTGTTTTTCATACTAACACTTGTATTGGCTAGTCATCCCCTTTTGTGTGCCTTGGTATCTACCAAGTGCTTCCCTTTCCTCTGCAGGGTAGAGTTCTACAGGTCAAAGTTTGGTTGGTCCTCTTTTGGGGCCATTCTCCTTCCATGGTCATCGTATGCGCCCCCAAAGAGGGTGCATCATTATGGGTTTTCTACTAACATAATGTATTTACACTGGTTTAGACACAACGAGTGAGTTTGGACCAGTCTACTAACTCCATACACAACAACCTTAATAGGACATTGTCCTTCAACAATTCTATGGAGTGGTTACAGGCTTGGGGTTACAATGGGTGTGCCTCTCTACACTTCTCCATTTAGTGGCATCAGATCACCCAAAAACAAGGACAATATAGAGATCTCTGCAACAAATTTCAATAGAAGTAGTTAGAGTTCGAGGACATGAGATTTCTTCCCTACACTTCTTCAGCCAGGGTGGTGTGAGATCACCCAAAAAATCTTGACAGTACAAGATATACTTCTACACCCTTTTTCTCAACATGGATCAGGTGCACATGTTCCATTTACAAATTTTCTAGCATATTTTACATTTGCGTATTTTAAATAGCATTTTTACATACATACATATTTGACTACTTGATCATTTTCTCCTTACAGTCCTCTTGTATGAGAAACAAGCACTCAAATTGGAGGCAACAAAAACAACAACAACAACAAAAAATCAACAACACACTGTGATGGTACTTGCCATACTAACCATGCAGGTACACTATGCACCACAACAACTACACAAGTTTTCTTCCATAGGTTCACTCTCATCACTTTTTATGCGTATTTTTCATATTTAGAATCCACGCTCCTCCACATTTTTATTTTTATCATTCCACGCTTGAGTCTAGTCCATCGACACATCTTCTTCTACACTCTACATGGATATTAGGTACGCATCTCTATCTACTTTATGTTACCAAGCTTTTCGCTCACCAACATAAAGTGGGGGAAAATGTAGACATAAAATTATGCACTTTACACATACTTTGGCCTAGTCTTATACTACTATATAGAAGGTTCTTAAGTGTACAAAGTACTAATTAATCCCACCTTTTGGCCATATTTATTTTACATTTTATTTTGTAGTTCTCGGGTATTTTGCAGCATTTATCCATCCATTTCATAACTACCCCAACATTCTAGCCCTAAATCATGGCACCCCAACTTGTACTGGGGTGCCTCGGGGTGCCCCGGTCCCACTCTGGGCACCCCGATCTATAAAAATCCCCTTTTGCTCCTTTTTGGGTCATTTCTAGCTGTTGGTCATATTTATATTTTTCTCATTTGGCCTTTTCGGGATTAATTATGAAATTAAGCTTTAGAGACCTATAAATATAAAACTATAAGACCATAATGAGGGTCCTAGGTCATATCATTACACACTACTATCACTCCATCTAGAGTTGTATCCATCACTCCATCTAGAGTTGTATCCATTGCATCACTTTCATCCACATAATGTCATGCATTACATCACTTTCATCCACATAGTGTCATGCATCAAGGCTAGGAGATTTGCATCACACATACTTCATAGGGGGAGGGATTATATTTTATTCCATCCAACCATGTTATTTACATGTTCAATAGTTACTTATTGCTCATTACTTCAAAAAGTGTGATTGACACAAGATCACCTAGGGAACGACATGCACACACAAACTAGAACTACATCCAAGTTTGAAATGTATTCCAACACTCACCAATAAGACCACTAGTTTGGTGGTTGAGGTCAGTCTGACCCATTTATATGCATATTTCAATTTTCTAGGGTTTGATACTTCTTTTTGCATTGCAGGTCATTTTCTAGCTCATCCGATAGATCCAGCGTGACAAACAGGGAAGGTTCATAACCAACTTGTGACCACACCAGTTGCATGTTTTGAGCATTTACAGTGTTCAAAGTGCCCAGATAATAGACCAGGGTGCCTCGGGGCACCCCAATACACTCCCATGTGCCCTAGTCACTTTAGATCTTCCATATTTTCCCTTCACAGGTTCCCTGAGTGTTCATCTACACTTCCAGATTTTATTCTCAAACCTATGACACTATGTGACCATCTACAACAATCATCTAAGCAATTTCTCTCTAATCCCTTGCACATCCAAGGTTTCATTTTACTTATCATATTTATTTACATATACTTTATGTTATGTATTGCATTTATACAACATTTTAGTCCTTCTAATTAGATTAACTAGGGTTACTATTTCCTTGCACTTAGTTCTAATTTTAGTTAATCAACTTGATTGTAATTTTGTTGATTGCTCTACTATCCGTGCACATTCTCCATGTTCCATATTTCTTTGGAGTTAATAAAGATGGAGTTGCACACGAACTCATGCTCTCCCTTACTACACCCTTTCTCACGAGCTCTGTCACTTGCTTATTCAACTCTTTATGCAATGTCATGCTCATCCTATAAGCCACTTTATTTGGGAGTGAAGACCCTGGGATCAAATCAATATGGTGTTGGATATCTCTTTTGGGTTGTAACCCATCGGGTAGCTCATCAAGAATAACATAAAAAATTATTCTATTAATTATGCTACTTCTATTGGTATTTGTGCACTTACATGTTCATTCTTATTTGTGACCAACACATAACAAAACCTAGTTCCCTTTGTTATCTTAGTGTGTGGTGTCCACATATTTCACCCTAAAATCTGAGACTACCCCATGTTTAAATTTTTTTGTTCTTTTAAAATAACGGGTCTTGTTGTGTTTTTATTGCCAGAAGATGTCTCTATTACGTTAAGATATTCCTAGTGAATCATATGAGCCAATTTTGACAAATACCCAGATGGTGAAACTCATTTTATCCCTCCGCCAAGTTTTGTCAACGAAATTTTTATTTAATTATTTATTAAATAAATAAAGCCCTATTTGAGGTAAATTGTGCTCTAGGTTGAATCCTGTTGAAGTTTTGCATGCTAATATTCACACATCTCAATAGGGTTTTCACCAGGAATGAATTCAGAGCTTTATCTATGACTTCTGGCAATATTTTTCATTTTTATTTATTTCTTTTGCATTTTTCTCTGGTTTTTTCCATTGTCTTTCTGTTTAATTCCCTTGGGTCCGTTCTTTGTTCTGTATAGTCTGTTAATTTCCTAGAACATCTGGAGATCATTTATGGCTCCTGCACTAGAAGGAATCAGCCTCAAAAAGAAAACTTCTGACCAAAAAAGATGAATTCAAGCACAAAAATCCTCTCCTAGGCAAGTCACACTTTTTGGAATGAATGGGTTTAAGCTGCAATGGGATTTTTGGTAGTGGCGGGTAGATGGGAATTTCTTACCTTCCTACCAGGGTACTTTTCCCCATGAAGTCAAAATCACTTAAGCTGCAATGTGAATTTTAGAGGTGGCGGCAGACAGGAATTTCTTACCTGCCTTGCAGGGTAAACATTCCCATCATAAAAGAAAAATCACTTAAAGCACCAGCGGAAATTTCTTACCTACCTTGCAGGGTAACAATTCCCATTATGAAAGTCAAACAACTTAAGTGAAAGAGGGATTTTTGGAGCTGCAATGCAAGGTAGAAATTCCCATCAAAGTTGACTTCCTATTTTTGGAAATTACCCTTGCTAAAAAATGTGACCCACCTTGGGTGAATAACAACGCATTTAATAATATTTATTAATGGTTTATTTACCCAATTTTGGTGCCATAAATAGAAGAAAATTCAATGTAAGAAGACAAGCCAAAGAGAACTAAAGGATGCACACTAAAATAAATAAAATAAATTTATTTAAAAGCAACCAGTAACATGCATAATTGGGCACCCAATTTGGGTGAATAAACATGATTATTTATTAATTAAATTGCCATAAATAGGAAGGGAAATTATTAAAAATAGTATGCTAAGGATAATATAAGCATGAGTTTCCATAATAAAGAAGCAATTAATTATTTTTGCTAAGGATTGCAGCCTAGACAGGTTTTGGCGCCAAGGAAAGGAGGTTTTTGCATCAAAAGGTGTTTTTCATTGCCAAGGAGCTTCAAGGTTTGGCGCCTAGGGTTGGAATGGCTTGATTCTTGCTATGATAATTATCTGCATGCTGGTATAAGTGCTCTAGTGAATTAAATAATATTTTTTCTTTCTTTGCATGCAAGCAAAGCCTCAAATTTTAGGGCAGCATGCTTTATATGCATATTTTGGTGACAAAAATATAGTATTCATGCCCTGGACTCCATCTTTGTCTGAATTAATTGAAGGTATTCATCACAGGTACTCATATAAGTAAAAAGGAGTTCAAATCAATGTTAGGTACATTGAATATATCTTCCGAATATGAAGAAATTCCTAGATTTGCACAAATTGATCCAATTATAAGGGATTCTAGCATAATTAAAAGAAAAATAGCTCAGACAAAGATTATTACATCCATGATGAAGCATGATGAAAGAAAAGGATCAAAAATCATGCATAGCTTCTAGATTTTTGAAGTCAATGATACAGACATAGGCCCTGAACCTAGCACTAATTTAATTAATAGATCCAGATCTCATAATTGCAAAGGCTTCTGACAAAAATTCATCCTCTTGTTTCTAACACAGCCCGTGTAGAAGTCAGTGCATGGAAAATTCCTTCCAGGATCTTGTGCATGTGCTCCCAATCTTCAAGTTGAAGCCTTCATTGAATTTATTCATATTTGCATTCACCCGGAGTGCTTTCCAAATTTTTAATTACTCATATGTAATTAAAAATAAAAATGATGAGTTTTGTCTAAATTATTTACGGAAAACATTGCACTTGTGCATGTATTGGAGAAGAACTACAAAAGCTTCAAGGATAAGAGGGAAGACAAGTCAAAGGCAATACCCATAAGAAAATCACAATCAGCTTCTTCTAGATCCAATTTGGTGAGAATCAAAGGAAAAAGAGTCAACCACATGCAGAATATGAAAAAATAACAAGACTGGAAGTGTTGCAGCTTTCTTCTAATTTATTTTCCTCTTTCCTTTTCCTTCTCTTATTTTCTCTGAAAAAGTAATTGAGAAATCAATTGAATTATAAAACTTAAGTGATTGGTTTAAAATTCATTACTTGAAGAAGTCAATTACTTGGAAATAGGTGGTAGACATGCAAAATAGAAGGTTCTATTTTTAGTTATAAATCATGCATGTCATGAAAAGAGGAATTCTAGGAGGGAGATTGCCAGTTGTTTCCTTTACAACTTCCACATGTGCTAGTTTAGTTATAGTTTCCTATTTGTAACTTCCCCTCCATACACTATAAATAGAGGAAGAGCCTATGGGTTAAAGGATCAGAATTTGTAATCAGCATTCTTACATTCCAGACTTTGAGATGAAACCCTGAATATATTTTTGAAAGCTGGGGAATAGAAAGGAGGTATATTTATAGAGAACTTTGTGTCAACGGTGTATTTTGTTTCTTATTTCTTTCTAGATCTATTCATAAACTTTGTGTTATTCTAGATCTAGATATGGAACTTTCCTTTGCTTTGAATTTTGTATTTTATGATCTATTTGTTTTAATCTATGTGCATGTGATCAACTTTGCAAACTATTTATTGGGTTGCACATCTTCTCCCCTTTCTTCCCGTTTTTTGTTATTTTCCTCTTCTGCAGATATTTCCTTTCTCTTACAGCTGCTTACTTGCTACAAAAATGTCTAGCTATGGTTCATGAGCTAGATAGTTAAAGTAAAAATGAAAAATAGATATTAAGTAATTTAATTGACAAAATCTTACATGGGATCCTCACCGGTAAATGAGGGAGATTTATCTCATGAGTGCCTAGGTTTTTAGCTATGTAGAAAATCTAGCAAATAGTTTTTGGTGACTCTACTGGGGAACAACAAAAATTAGTAGATCGAGAGCTTTCTCTTGCCAGTTCCATTTTATATTATAAGCTCAACCTGGTAGAATGTCCATTCACACAGTTTAGTAGAGCTCAAGGAAGGATCGACCATTTTTATAGATTGCAAGAGCAATTCAATTTCAGTCATCCTCCTCAAGTTAGAAGCCACAAATCCAATCTTTCACCAGGAAGAAGAGTGTAAAATCCTCCAGATCCGATCATGTCCAACAAAATCTAGTAGCTAGGATTATTCACCAAGTCTATTCTCAAAGAAGATGTGCTCCTTTCATGATGTAGAATCAACCACTTGTCCTCTGCAACACCTTTTCCATGGGGTGCAGCCTTTAGACCTCTGAATTCGGCTCCTCATATGCATGATCTACCTAAAGGGACGAGAAATAATTTTCCAAAATTCTTTGGAGATGGCAAGCAAAATCTAGATGACCACTTGGCTACATTTTTTATATCTTGTGGAGTGTTTGTAGTCGAACATGAAGATGTGTCTGTCAGACTTTTCATAGAGAATATGCATGACTTGGTTGGAGAATGGTTCTACTCGACCCTAGCAGCCCACCAAGGCTATCTCTGCTGATGCGACCTTTGGTTCCTCGAATTCGGCTCCTCATATGCATGATCTACCTAAAGGGATGAGAAATAATTTTCTCTTTAGACACCACTTTGCATAACCAATGCGGGCCACTATGAGAGATGCATTCTGAAAATATTCATGGTTCATGAAGATTCTAGTACATTGATAACATTCTGAAAACTTGACTTAGCTAAAGAAGGAGCCATAAGAGAACATGCGGGATTTTACTACAAAATTCCAAAGATTACTTTACAAAATTCTACTTATGCTTCTCTAAATGATGAGAATCAAAAGGTATTCTTCATTAATGCTTTACTTCCTAAAGTAAGCTATCAACTGCGAAGAGCATGTCCTACTTACTTTTATCATCTCAAAACATGGTGGTTGAAATTGAAGATGACCTCATCATGGATGGAAAGATAAAGAGTAGAACTTCTAGAGATGAAAGTTCATCCTCTTCTACTACTTCTATTCACTATTGCAAATGTTAGGAAATGAGATGTTACAGATGAAGAGACAAATGACTTAAATGGATCAAGGTAACAATATTACCCCTGCTCAAAATTTCAACAACAATAGGAACCACATTGTTGGTTCCCAAAGATTAGCAATTGAAGCTGCTCCCAGAAACAACGTGGAGATGAATGAAGAAGACTAGAAATTTGACGTTGATCGCTTGAGAATGATGATTTTATGGGTCTTGCTAGCGACTCCAACATTAATTACCTAAACTAAAAATATAAACATGACTATGAGGAGCTTCTTGAAGATGATCATGGTCATGCATATGCAGTATTTACACAATCACAAACTCACCAAGCTGAGGCATTAGTTGATGAACAAAGAAGGGGCATCCCTTTACCTTCTTCTTTAGCTCCCAGAAATAATAATGTGAATTCTTTGTCTTAACAAAAAAAATAATTTAAGGTATCTGAATCTATTCCTTCTTTTGACATTGTGGATCATGTCAAGAAAACTAGGATTCAAATGGCAGAAGCTGAATACTTGAGAGCCTTTCCTGAGCAATTAAATAGGCTAGTCAAATATGTACAATCACCAAGACAATCCAATACATCAAAAGGCCTTTTGCCTAAACCAAAAGATACTCCTCCCCAGAATAACACTGCAGTTGTTAAATCCTCACCATCTTCTGAAAGAGTGGAACCATTCTATGTTTCCCTATTGCTTAATGGTTTCAAGTTAAGCAATTGTATTCTAGATTTGGGTGCTTCTGAAAATGTCATGCTAGCTAAAGTTGTAGATGCTCTTGGGCTTACCTTGAAAAATACCATAAAAAGGTGTTATTCCATGGAGAGACAAGTCCCTTTAATCAAACAAATCAAATATGCACAAGTTGTTCTAAAAGCTTTTCCTGATAAAAGATTAAAGATAATAATATTAGTTGCAGATACTCCTATCTCCCATGGGATGTTGTTGAGCAGAAACTTCTACAAAGAACTGGGAGGAGAAGTAAATATGGATTGGTCGTGCTCCCATATTCCTATCAAGGGGATAAATCAGAAGCTAGATCCGAAAAAGAAGTCCAAGTACATGGTTACAAAATCTGAGGATCCTAGATCTCATATTCTTTTTCAGGAATATGACCATGGGGTCTATTTCTTAGAAATGGATAAAGACATTCTAGAGCCATAACTTCAACTAGAGCCAGAACTAGAAGGAGATGAAAAATTTTGGACTCTAGAGTTTAAAGACACATGTTATTTTGGATCGGGATCCAGAATTCTATTAATATCTCCAAATCATGATATATTCTCATAATCCCACAAGTTAATGTTCAAGAACACCAATCATATGGTGGAGTATGAAGCATTGCTTCTAGGAATGGAGAAAACTAAAATTAAAGGTGTAAAACTCCTCAAAGCCCAAGGAGATGCTGAACTTCTAGTAAAGCAAGTTCAAGGGCAAGATCAAATCAAAGGAGATAAGATGAAGCATTACAAAGATAGAGTGATTTCTGCCACACTTAGTTTTTTCAGCCGTCTCTATCGACTTCATTCCAAAAATCAGAATTCCAAGGCAGACTCTTTGGCAGTCACAACTGCACTATTGAATCTGGATACACCACCGTCCCTATTCAAACAAGGAAACTATAAAGTGGAGATGGCTACCACCCTAAAGTACATGATAGTGTTGAACAGTGGCAGAATTTCAATGATGAAAAATAAACATTTGCATGTTCAGAACAAGACAACTTTGACAGGTTGTGTGTTGAAGGTAGTAAATCACCACCATGACAAATAGTCATAGAAAAAACTGATCCAGGTTATGATGACAATAGTGGAGTAATCCAACCAAAAGGTAATGAAATCCCCAAGGGTTTAGTTTCCTTAGTGGATAGTTTCAATAAGCATGATCATTACCTGAAGAAGAAAAAAAGAATATGGTGATAGTTCTTCCTCAAAAATGTAGCTGGTAAATATGGGAACGGAGGAAGTTGATGCAAACTTACCCATCACAAAGAGAAGAAAGGATGAGCCACCACAAGATGAAGTTGATGAGGACTTTCCCAAGTTATTTGACAAGAATGTCGGTGAAAGGAGGTTTACAAGCGGAGACTGGGTTCTCTTGTGGGACAAGAGACATGAACCGAAGGGCATGCACAACAAATATGATTCACTCTGAAAGGGCCCTTTATGATCAAGAGAGCTTCCAGAATGTATTCTTTCATCCTTTCCTACCAGGATGGAATTGAGTTACCAATGCCTTTCAACAGGAAACATCTAAAGTTCTTCACGAGAACTAGATACATGGTAAAAATGTTTGTATATAAATAAAACTTTTGTTGTTTTCTTTCCTTTTATTTTTGTTTTATTTTGTTTTTGTTTTCTGACCTTGAACCCAATGGACAAGATACAAAACCAGAGAAGTTGGGATCTCATCTTTACTCCTGTCATTTTGACAGAGGTAAAGATGTCCACATACGGAGCTGACTGGTGTCCCTCAGATTTCACCCTGAAATCTGAGACCACCCCATGTTTAAAAATTTCATTCTTTTAAAATAACGGGTCTTGTTGTGTTTTTATTGCCAAAAGATGTCTCTATTACGTTAATATATTCCTAATGAATCATATGAGCCAATTTTGACAAATACCCAGATGTTGAAATTCATTTTATCCCTTCACCGAGTTTTGTCTGAGAAATTTTTATTTTATTATTTATTAACTAAATAAAGCCCCGTTTGAGGTAAATTGTGCTCCGGTTGAATCCTGTTGAAGTTTTTCATGCCAATATTCACACATCTTAATAGGGTTTTCACCAGGAATGAATTCGGATCTTTTTCTGTGACTTCTGACAACATTTTTCACTTTTATTTATTTCTTTTACGTTTTTCTCCAGTTTTTCCCGTTGTCTTTCTATTTAATTCCCCTGGGTCCATTATTTGTTATGTATAGTCTATTAATTTCCTGGAACATCTAGAGATCATTTACAACTACTACACCAAAAGGAATCAGCCTTAAAAAGTAAACTGTTAGTGCAAAATCACATCACCCCTAAATGACTCGTCAGATCTTCTTTTCTAAGGCAGATTCATTTGATGTGATTCACATAACATTGAGTTTTCCCCAAAGTGTGGGACTTTGCAAATGGAAAAAATCTCCAAATTAAAGGTTGGTTCCTATTCCTCTATTTAGGTGCATACGTGGAAACTTGCAGAGGACCTATTCCTAAACCTAATATAAGTTTTACCAAGGATTTAGGGATAAAAGGAATACAAGAAATCAAAAATAAGCTACAAGGTGATGCACCAAAGGAATGATGAACATTAGTTTTTCTTATAGAAACAAACCAACAAAATACATACAATAATCAAGCATAGATAACTAGATTTATAATGAAAGACCAGATGAGAGAAAAGGAGACAATAAAGGATCTAAACTCGATCACAAATGTGTTTTATTGCTCTGTAGATTGATACAATGCATTACAAATAGCTAGAAGGTAGGAAACATATTGCAATTTAAATGGAAGGTCTAAACTCCATGAATTCCTTTGCTCAGAAGGAAAGGGGAGCCTGTAAAAACAAAAGAATGTCCAACCCTTTATAATGAGTCCCAAACCTGTATTTATAGATTCAATCGGAGAGAAGAAAGAGAGAGAAGTGGGAAAAATAGGTCGAAGCTCAACCACTACTATTAATGCCTCCCATAAAATATGCCCCCAAATCTATCTTGATGTATCAATTTCTAGTTCTTCGCCTTGAAGGAGGAGGAAATGATGGAGTAGATCGAATCCGATCTAGTTATTGGGGACAAAAATAGATCCTGCACTAATGGCCCTAAGACATTTTCTCCATTTTTCTTTACATAACCTCCCCAATCTTAAAGTTTTAGATATTCATGGCATAGGTGAGGCTAAGATATTTCCAACGGTGTAAGATTTGTAATATTTTGAGCTTTGAGTTGAAAGATATGCCCCTTCAAAGTTTGTATCGGGTCCATACAAAAGAGCGGGAAAACCAGTTTGAAAAATGGGCTCCCTCTTTAATATGGGACACGTGGTTGGCTGGCACATGTCTAAGGGTGGCCTCTATATTTTGATTTTTGGAAAAGGGCAGGTTTCCTTCGCCATCCCGCTCAGGGGCTACACGTGGTTTCCTCCGCCATCATGCTTTGGACACTTGGCATTCCTCTATGTTGTTTGGCTAAGTCTTTTGCTTCGATGGGGTCATATTTCTTAACCAGGGACATGCGGCGGTCTGGAACTTGTCTAAAAACCCTCTCTCCATTCGTCCCTTGAGTTAGCACCATTTGGACACTTGGCACCTTCCTCCATCCTTCCACCACGCATTGACTATTCAACCTAACTTTGTCCCCTTTTTTTCTTGGTTAGACTAGATTTATTTATTAAAAAGAGTGGAGGCTTTAAAAACTAGGGTTCAAACATTTGTTTTGCTTATTTCCTTTGAAACTCCCCCAATCAATATTTTCCCTTAAAGGAGCATCAAGTTAACACTTAGAAGCCTCTGCAAGTCCTTGGATTTTTCAATGGCCTACCTCTTACCTTTTCAAACCTTAGACTACGTGGTGAACTAGCACTTGTTTGAGCCTCCACTTTTGGATTTACCCTTGGAGATGCGCCGCTTGGACATGTGGCGCTCCACTAGCACTTCTTTAGGATATTTTCACTGAACCCAGTGAGACACGTGGAGGCTCTCCTTGAAATCATACTTAGCCCTTTTTGAGGCTCACCTTGTCCACCTTTTTACCTCTACTAAAATTTTCTACGTGGAGGGTTGGCGCGAGTTTGAGTCTCCATCTTGGGCTCCCATTTTGGATTTGTGCGGAGCCAACACTTAGTACCTTCCTGTCTTGTCAAGACTTTTCAATGGCCGTGCAACTTTTTGGGACTCTGGATGCATGGAAGCTGGTGCTCGTTCACAGCTTACCTTCTTGGATTCAACTTTGGAGAAGCTCTGTTTGGACATGTGGCTCTCTCCACTGCCTCCTCCATACTTAGCCAATTTTGGACTCATTCCAAACTATTTTGAGCCTAAAGACTTCAGATCTTCACCATTTCTTCTTTTTCTTGCTCATGGCTTCTCTGTGACACTGCTCCTCCTCCTCTGACCCTTCTATTCTATTTTCAAGCCCACATGTAACCCGTAGAATGGATTTAAGGCCCGGATTCACTCGATAGAGCCGTTTTATGAATTTCTCCTACATAGGGTTGTTTGATCTTCACAGGCCCCTATCACTTCCATTATAGAGTCCCCCTATAAACTGTTTGAAGGATCCAAACGTGATTTCTCAAGTTCTTTCAGTGTGGGGTCATGGCTGATCTAATATTTTCCCAAGGAAAAATATGGATAACAATTTGGTGACTCACAGGGGTATCTTCCTATTAGATGAAAAAGACCAATTGCCTTATCATATCCATTGGGCATGGATTCGATAATGATGGTCTGATACTGGTCCTACCTCTGATTCATGAGACCAACTATTTTCACTCTCAATCTTCATAAGGAATCTCAAAATGATGGTTTATGAGAGTAGAAAATTGCTTTGACCTAGGGCTTCATCTATATCTTTATGGGTTCGCAAGAGCAAAAAAACATCACCACAACTATATACAAAATTTGAAATCATACATGTTCCAAGTAGAACATGTAGAGCATGCAAAGAACTTAGGAGAAAAGAAACCTAATCTACAACAAGACAATGTGCACAAGCACTTAGAGGAATGAGAAACTAAACTAGTATGTACAAGGTGAGAACTTTCCTTTTAGTAGCAGTGTTTAAGATAGATCCCATTCACTGGAATATGCAAATCTTCACCCTCCAATGTAGACAATTGAAATCATTGCTACTTTTACATTTTGTGACCATGTAAGGGCCACTCCAAATGGCATCAAAATTGGAATGCCTTCCTGGTTTTGCTCGATCTGCATCCCATTTCAAAACTAGGTCTCCTTCATGGAAGGTCCTTGTTTTTTCTTCTTGTCAAAGCATCTCTTGATTGAGGCCTGATCCTTCTCTATTTTTTGAAGTGCATGTTCTCTGGTTTCTTCCAACTCCATCATATTTGCATACCTGGCCTCCATTGGTTCAAACTTGACATCTCCAGCTACTTCATGAGTTCCAATGTTGGAAACTCAAGTGATATAGGCAACACTGCCTCTTTCCCATAGACAAGTTTGAATGGAGAGCTACCTGTAGACCTCTTCAGTGTTGTCCTATCAGCCCATAAGGCTGATTTGAGTTTCGTATGCCAAGTTCTCTTGATTTTCATCCAGAGTTCTTCTGAAAATCCTCAGCAAATTCTTGTTCATGGACTCAGCTTGGCCATTACCTTGATGGTAATAGTTTGATGAAGTGCTCAAATAAATATTGTTCCTAATAGCCCATTCTATGATTTTGGAACCTATGAATGCTAATGCATTATCTGATATAATGGTGGCTGGCACTCAAAATTTGGTCACTATCCCTTCATATAAATCTAGTATGCTAGACTCATTAGCTTCTTTGAGTGCCATTACCTCGGTCCACTTAGTTGAATAGTCGGTTGCCATCAAAATCCATTTGTGGCCTTGGCTCAAATTTGGATTGATGAATCCAATGAAGTCCAATCCCCATTACATGAATGGTTGGTCAACTAAAATTGGGTGCAATGGGAGTTCTGCTAGCCTCTCTTTACTTCTAAAGAACACACAGTTCCTACACTTTTTGATCCATGCATAACAGTCACTAAACACCCTAGGCCAATAATAACCCGCCTTCATGATCTTGAGTGTGTCACTCATGGAGCAAAATGGCCTCTAGCTACTTCATCATGGAACTCTTGTAACACTCTCTCAATCTGATTTGTCCCAATGCATCTTAACAGAACACCATTGATGTCCCTCTTGAACAAGACACCATCAATAAGCACATATGGGATGGCTTGTAGTTTGAAATGTATCCTTTTTTTTTACTCATTTCTGGAGGACACAGTGCCCATTTGAAGGAAGTGCACCATGTTCTGAGTCCAACAAGGAGTGGGCACATCCTCATTTTCTTCCTCTTGACTATCTTGCAGGACAAAAACAACCTCCTTTTCATTTTTTTCTTCATCTTATTGACTCAAGGCCAGTTGTTCACACAATCCCTTCCCACATACCAACTTAGTAACCTTGATCTCAATGTCATACTTCATGACATGAGTGATCCATCCTGCGCATTTTTGTTTAGATCCTTACTGAGAAGTAAGTCCTTAACTCCTGCATGGGAGACTAATAGTTGGATTTTATTGTTTGAAACCAGATGCTTAAAATTATTTAACCCTCTTATCACTGCTAGGACTTTCTTTTCGATGAAGGAGTATCTCACTTCATAATCTTCTAGACCTTAGCTGAAGAAAGCAATTGGTTGCTCTGTATCCTCTTTGTTCTATTGTACTAGGATTGCAGAAATTGTGTCACTACCTCCAAAGGCATATAATATGAAGTCCTTAGAAAAATATGGATTCACGAGAGTTGGGGCTTGTGATATAGCTTCTTTGATGGCCTCAAAACTTGATTTTCCTTCAGCTTTCCACCTAAATGCCAAAATCTTCTTCAACATCAATGTTATTGGCTTGACAAGGGCAGAAAAGTTTGGTACAAACCTGTGGATAAAATTCATTTTTCCTAAGAAGCTTTGAAGAGCCTTCTTA
The DNA here is from genome assembly GCA_018340775.1 of Taxus wallichiana var. yunnanensis. Lineage (NCBI taxonomy): Eukaryota > Viridiplantae > Streptophyta > Pinopsida > Cupressales > Taxaceae > Taxus > Taxus wallichiana. The sequence goes on from CM031237.1 coordinate 348,118,246, forward strand.
TGGCTTGGCAATGATAATGTTCTTATTGCTTCAACTCTTTGGGTCAATTTCCTAACCTTCCTTTGATATAATATGGCCTAGAATCCTACCCTCATGGGCCAAGAATATGCATTTTTTAGGGTTCAATGATACCCCAAATCTCCTACACCTTTGAAACACCTTGCCTTAGGTGAAAAAGGTGGTCTATGCATTTCTAGAGAACACAGTAATATCATCCAGATAGATCAGTACTATTTTGTTGATCATCCCTTTGAATGCCATATCCATTTCCCTTTGGAAAGTGGCTCCAACATTAGACAATCCAAATGGCATTTTTTTGTAGGCATAGGTGCCCCATTTGGTGGTGAAAGTTGTTTTGAACTGATCATCTTCTTTCACCATGATTTGGTTGTACCCTGAGTAGCCATCTAGGAGAGAGAATCTCTCGATCTAGACACCACCTATAAGATTTTCTCCATTAAAGGGAGTGGGTAGTGGTCTTTGAGGGATGCTCTGTTCAAGTCACGAAATTCAACACACAACCTAATCTCTCCATTCTTCTTCCTTACTGGGACCAAGTTTGCAACCCAACTTAAGTGTTTGATTGGAAATATGATACTTGCCTCTATCAGTTTGTTTAACTCTTTCTTCATTAGAGGCTCAATGTGTGGATTGACTGGTCTCTACTTTTTCCTAATGGGCTTAGCAGTTGGATCTAGTTCAATTATGTGTTGTGCTAACTTCGGATTGAACCCTCTTAGGTATTCATAGCTCCAAGAAAATACATCTAGAAATTCTTGGCAAAGTTGCATGAATTTGTACCTCTCTTACTCGGTGGCCACTTTACCAATTTGAAGTGTTTTTCCTTTTCCAAATAGGATTGATTCTGAATCTTCTCCTTTGATCTATATATTAGCCTTCTCTTTTCAAAACTGATCATTAGGATTGAAGATAGAATCCAATGTCACTAAGCCTTTGGGAAGCTTGTTTGTATGCAACTGCACTACTTGATCTCCATATTGCTGCTCTAATCTACTTTGATTTCTAGCTGAGAATTCAGCTTCCTCTTGCAAAAAATTGATGATCTTCCGATCATTCTCAAACATCTACCAACATGTGTTGTTATCTAGAAATGTTGGCTTCACAATGACATGGATATGTGGCTATCCTTTGTCCCTCTTGATGTTTTCAACCACATCAAATGTTTCTCCAACTACTATAAGCCTATCGTAGCTTTTTGTTCTCCTTCCTGGGTATGGATACAATGTTGAAGGCTTCGAAATCCTCAATGAGATCCCATACCCTATTCTTGTAACCTTTGAGCAGGTCATTCTTGAAAGCATTTTATCCTTTGACTTGATTGGCAACCAGTTTTTCGTCACCAAACACCTACAGGTTCTTGATTCCTCATCTTCTAGCCCAATGCAATCTATGAACCAAAGCCTCATATTCTACAGTGTTATTTGAACAGGAAAACTAAAAATGTAAAGCTGAGTAATATTTCATACCTTGGGGGACACAATCATAGCCCCTCCTCGCTCTTTTTCTACTCCTCGAGCCATCAAAGAACAATTTCCATACTTCATTGTCATCCTTATATTCTGGCTTAATGATGTCAGGAAGAGGATGATTCTCCTCATGCAGGTAGTAGAATCCTAGCTCAGATTCTTCCATCTCCTTATAGGGATCAAAAGCATGTATTTTGACTGCCCATTCATTGAGAGTCAGGTCTAGGATATACCCCACCTTGGTATCTACTTCACAAGTGTTTAGGAGGTCCTCCTGATCAAAAGCCAAATAATTTGCATTGATTGGGCTAGGCACATAGGACTCAATGTGATAATCCACTATGGGCTCATATCTAATTGTGGCCTTCACTCCATACCTTGTTCTAAAGAGAATATGTGACCAATCAACATACAAGTAGCCTCCAATTTGGGAAGTGAAGTCCCTAGAAAAACACAACGAAAAATGTGGTGGCAAGTCTATGACTGACACATTTTGCAATATAGTCACATTAGGGTAGGCATGCAGAGTGAGGATCAGATCCTTGATGACTCCAATAGTGGTCACTACTTGTCCCATCCAATTGTACTACTCCTCTAGAGATGACTTCATACTGAGACCCAATTGATCAACTATTCATTTGGGCATTACATAACTACTTTCCCCGAATCGATCATGCAATTGTGCACCAATTTATCTCCAATGATTAATGAAACATAAAATGGAGGAGGCTTTAGATTCTTACCTCATTGTTCTCCATGGTTTCTCTCAGGTTGAGCCGCATTGGTAAGAACTTTCTCTTGTTGGCTAGGGGGTTGATTTGAGCTTGACCAATTTTGCATGGTAGTTTGTAATAGATCCCTTTGCCTTGGAATGGCCAATGACTCCCATAGTGAAATGTTCACACTTTTCCTCTTCATTTTCTCAATGATATTAAATGAGTTGTCCTTATGCTGCCCCTTCCTTGGCACATTTTTCTCTTGTACATGGGCTGTTACAACCGGTGCCTGAGTAGATTTGGAAGGTGGCTTGGATTGGCTTTGCATATTGGGAGTTTTATTTTGGATGCCAACACCTTGTGGAGTAATGGAGGATTGAGGATCGATGCTCAACATGAAACTGTTCACTTCCCATTTCGACAAAACATCACATACAAGTCCAAACACAAAACACACTTACGTTTAGGGGCATCCCATGAGGAAAGTCTTGTTAAGGTTTCTTGTTTACTAAAATGTCTCTTAATTCTTAACTTACGTTCTTATAAAATTCATGTAATGATTCACACAATTATTTTCACAAGGGAGAACTTATTTCTTTTATACTATTGACTAAATAGCTTAAGGCCAAGCTTTCTAAAAGAGGATCAAATGATTTAAACAACAAATAGGAGGAGATTACAAAGCTCTTTGGAAGAAACTAGAGGAAGGAGATCGAATTGGATTCATCTTTAAGGCCTCATTAGTTATTAGTCTAGATTTTAATGGCTAAGAATATAACCATAAGGATTTAAGATTTCATTTAGGCTTCTCCAGAGGAGATTGACATAGGTAGACAAAATACGTTTACAAAGGGTGAGCTAGATTGAATGGTTTTTAATCAGTCTCCTCCTACTTAATATAACCTCATTTCCTTCCAAAATCTAAACATTGATTTCACCCTAAGGTCATTTTATGAGCTCACCAAGAAAGGGGAAAATGTTCATTAGTTTAAATAGGGTTAGTAAGGTATAGATTTTTTTTTTCTTTACAAAATAAAATGTGCTTTGCTAGGATAACATAAGGGAATATATATATATATATATATATATATGGGAGAAAGAGATCTCCTTTTCAATAGGTTCATAAGGAATATGGCCTAGCTTTGTTTTGAAGAAAATTGATTGCGATGAGAAGCTGGCTATAATGGGAAAATTGATCGATGCGGGAAACTATCCTAGATGCTTTTGATATTAATGCATTTTTAAGGTTGATCAATGTGGGAAGCCTTTTACATGAGTATCCATCCTTCTATGGTATGGTCTACATTTTTTAATTTCAAAAAGATGGTCTTCCTTCGATGAATCGGTTTATAATTTTGACTGGTAGCTGTCCTTCGAGGGAGCGGTCTACTTTTTTTAATATTTGATAATTATTTAGACTTGTGAATATTTTTCCTTAAGGGATCAGTCTATTAGATGTTGAAATTTTGATAAGAGGAGCATCCAAATACATTTTCAATACATTTTTGAGCTAAGGGCAAGACCCTAATAAAAAATTTCAAGGAGGGGAATAAGACATGTACATGACCTACACACACATGCCCCATGTGATATTTTTGATTAGATGTAATGATTTTAAGGGGTTCTTGCAAGAGAGGAACTTGTCCAAAATGAAAATTCAATGAACAAAGATGTGGTGTTCATCTTTAAGGTGTGTTTAGGATGCTGATGGATAACCCCATACTTTTAAATCATTACAATGATGTGATGAAGTGATAGGATTATGATGTAAGTATTGTCATGATGATCGATTATTTAACAGTAGAAAGGCCACAAGTGTGAAGCATTCAGAGGTTCCCTTTTAGGTTACCCATCAAGATAAGGGAGATGATACGCTCCTGACCCATACTTGTCAGTAATAACATATGGACCAATCCAATTGGGGGAAAACTTTCCACGTTTAATCCGCTCTAAGGTAGTGACATTTTTATTCTCTTTAAGTACAAGATCACCAATTTTAAAGTCATGCTCTTTGACATGTTTTTTATATACTATGCTAATACGCTCTTCATATAATTGATGGTGTTCGAGGATTTTAAATGTTTTTCATTTAACAATTCAAGTTGAGCTAAGTGGTCTCGATGATACTCTTCATCAGGAATGAAATATTTGAGAGATACACAGAGTGACAAAATTTGAACTTTGAGAGGTAAGACAACTTATGAGCCATAGACAAGTGAATAGAGTATAGCACTGGTAGGTGTGCGGATGCTAGTTCAATAATCTACTCTAATTTGTCTACTCTTTTCATAAGGATTTTTTTAAGTGTTTTATTAGAGGCCTCAACTTGTCCATTTTCTTGGGGATAATATGGTGATGTGAAACTAAGCTTGAAGTTGAATGTATCACATAAATTTTTAACTTTTTTATTTTTGAAGGATTTTCCATTATCTGTGACGAGATTATAGGGGATACCAAAATGACATATGATATTTTTATATATGAAGTTAATGATAGGTCCATATTTTGTCGAGGTTAAAGGGATGGCCTCAACCCACTTAGTAAATTATTTAGTTGTTGTGATTATGGAATGATGTTGTTGGGATGATTTAGGATTGATTGCACCAATGAGGTCTAACCCCACTGATAAAAATTCCATAAGTCCCAAGTGGGTTGTAACGCTTGACTAGGGACGTGAATGAGATCTAACTAGAGTTGGAATTTAACGCATTTCTTTACATATGCACAAAATATTTGGTGATGGTAGGCCAGTAGTACCCTAGCCATATGACATGTTTAGTGATGGCATTTCCACTAAAGAAACCACCACAGATACCATCACGGACCTCTTTGATTGCTTTAATTGATTCATGTGATTTAAGGAATTGTAGTAGTATACCATCAAATATTTGTTTATTAAAGATACCGCCTATGATGATAAAGTGAGTGATGCATTGAAGAAATGATCATTTAATACCTTGTGATAAATATGATGAAATTTTACATTTAATGAGATAGTCATATATATGAGTGTACTGTTAGTGCAAAATCACAAAGACCCCCCGAAATGAGTCATCGAGATCTACTTTTCTAAGGAAATTCATTTGGTGTGATTCGCATAACATTGAGTTTTCCCCAAAGTGTGGGACTTTGCAAAAATGGAAAAACTCTCCAGATTAAAGGTTGGTTCCTATTCCTCTATTTAGGTGCATGTGTGGAAACTTGTAGAGGACCTATTACTAAACCTAATCTAAGTTTTACCAAGGAGACAGGGATAAAAGGGATGAAAGGTATCAAACTAAGCTATGAGGTGATGCACCAAAGGAATGATGAACATTAGTTTTGATGATAGAAACAAACTAATAAAATGCATACAATAACCAGGCACAAATAACCATATCTATAATGAAAGACCAGATGAAAGTAAAAGAGACAAGAAAGGATCTAAAATTGATCACAAACATGTTTTATTGCTCTGTAGATTGATACAATGAATTAAAAATAGCCAAAAGATAGGAAACATATTGCAAATTAAATGAAAGGTCTAAAACTCCATGAATTCCTTTGCCAAAAGGAAAGGGGATCCTGTAAAAACAAAAGAATGTCCAACCCTTTACAATGAGTCCCGACTCTGTATTTATAGACTCAACACAGAAGGGAGAAAGAGAGAAGTGGGAAAATCAGTCAAAGCTCAACCACTGCTATTAATGCCTCCTATAAAATTTGCCCCTAAATCTACCTTGACTACACTAACCACTGGTTTGGTGCCTTGAAGGAGGAGGAAATGGTGGAGCAGATCAAACCCGATCTAGTTGTTGGGGAAAAATAGACCTTGCATTAATGGCCCTGAAGATGTTTTCTCCATTTTCTTTACCTAACCTCCCCAAACTTAAAGTTTCAGATCTCCATGGCATGGGAGAGGCCGAGATCTTTCTAACGGTGTCAGATTTGCAATATTTCGAGCCCTGAGTCAAAGATATGCCCCTTCAAAGTTTGTATCGGGTCCGTATAAGAGGGCAAGAAAACCAGTTTGAAAAATGGCCCCCTCTTTAATATGGGACATGTGGTTGGCTAGCGCTTATCCAAGGGTAGCCTCTATATTTTACTTTTGGAAAAGTGTGGGGTTGACATGTGGTTTCCTCCACTAGCCTGCTCAATTTCTATGTTTCTCGGTTAAGTCCTTTGCTCGGAGAAGTCATATTTCTTAACCGGGGACATGCAATGATCTGGTGCTCATCTAGAAACCCTCTTTCTATTCAGCTCTTGAGTTAGCATTGTTTGGACACTTGGCTCTCTCCACTGCCTCCTCCATGCATTAACTATTCAACCCGAATCTGTCCCCATTTTGAGACTGGACGCGTGGAGGCTCCGCCTTGCTTTAAATCCTGATCAAGATTTTCCTTTGAAGGAGCATCGAGTTGACACTTGGAAGCCTCCATGGGTCTTTGGAATTTTCAATGGCCCCTCTTACCTTTTCGGACCAGCTAGTTTCTAATCATAATTGAAAAGGAACCAAGGAGAACAACATGAGGCTTGATACCACAATGAGTGCATGTATTACAACATTTAGATTGATACAACTAGGAGTATGACCACTAATTCTAGTCCAACATCACCACACATATGTTTTCTCTCTTTTTTTGACAATGCTTTGATGAAGGGTTATGTAGGTTTCTAGGGTTTTCACTTTGTTGTAGGTGATTACAGGTCATCTCAAAGTTGTGTGATAAAATTGAAACATAAGGAAGGGAATTTCCAAGAAATCAAATCATTCAGGAAGTTCCAAACCTATACTACTTAAGGGTCCAAAACCACAAAAATTTAGGTTAGGACTATAAATTTACTTTAGATCATACAGTAGTTGTACAATTTTTCCCATGTTCAATTTCCAGTTCCAGAATATGTATTGAATTATATCTAATCTCAAATCTACCTATTTCACTGGTCTCCACATCCAAATCCTCTCTATTATGAATTTTACAACTAATTCCTCTCCTTCTTTTGTGAATTTGAGATATTACTTATCATTTTATCAATCATTACAAGTGTTAATGCATTATTTTTACTGTGAATGGGTAATGTTGGAATTTAATTGATCAAAATATTCCCCTATATAAACCCTTACATCCTTTTTATTTTGTCCTCTCCCATAACACTAGAATTTAGTTAGGGTGTAAACATGTACAATGTGTATAATGCAAAAGATATAAGTATTCATAAGCACAAGAATGTTGTATCATTTGTAATATTAAAGTATTATAAGTTTAACATCATGTATCCAAAAAAGATTAGAATATTTCATTATCATGTCCACTATAGATAAGCATTTAAGCACAAATAGTATATAGAGTTTGTAAGATAAAAGTGTTTTAAGAATATATGTCTATATATTGGAAAGTGTGAAACATTTCATGAAATTGTTATAGCAATATTCAACAAGATAACATAAAAATTATAGGATGAGTAACATGATAATAACTCATGACTTGATTCCTAATTGATTCATAGTGACCTAACACACAACATGAATCAAATAACATGATAGGCCCATTGTAGAAAGACATGACTAAGAATATGTGACCGAATTGACAAATGTTAATTGTTAGTTTATGTGTACAAGGAAAAACATGTGTAGACACAAAATCACACACATATTACTATTTTACTATACTACCAAGTATGTTGTTATATGCATGGATCTTAAGTAAGAAAAGTATTCACTGGTGACACACTCCCTAGTCCATCCACTTGCTTTGGTTGTTTTTATTATCTTTCTCTCTCACATCTATCACTTTTGCACTCAGTTATGGTCAGGTCACATGATCCCTATCTCTCAGTATTTTCATATCTGTCATCATTTATCCCAGGATACCAATGCTCATCCTAGAAACTAGCGCCCACGTGCTCCTGTCTATTATAGGTGTTTCTTTCCTCTTTGTTCTTGTTCACATTTTTGACATTTGTGGTTGGCCTTTTTAGTTTTCTTATCCTTATCTTGAGGTCATAGTCAACATGTTGTGTCACTAGTGTCTAAATTCAAACAAGAGATCCATATGCATACACAACATACACTCTATTATTCTATAAGGAAATTCTAAAGGGGAATCACATCTTCATACTACCAGTACCATCAAATGGACTACATTTTTGGGCTGCATACATTTCATAGGAAGGGGAAGTGTTGAATTCATTTCACATATTTGCATTTTATCTAGCCATATCCCACTATCTTGGCATCATTGGCATGATGAAAACCTAAGACACTATTTCAAACACAAGCACAAATAACTACATGGAGTTTGGAATGTAGTGCAGTGCTCGGTCATAAGTTCACTCTTTGGGTGACTGTCGGGGTCATTCTGACTTCACATATTGCATATTTCATTCCAATTTGATGTGTTTATGAGCTTGTGCAAGTAGATAGGGTTTGTTTTGTAGGTTACAGGTACCCTTGCAATCAAAGTGGGAATAATAGGTGATCATCAACAAATAAGTGTGAAACCCTAATGCACAGAAGAAATCATATTCTGAGCACTTGTGCAGTCACCAATTCCTAGAAGTGGTCTCTGGCACCCAAGTACCCTCGCCCTAACCCAAGTGCCCATGTCCATATTTGTATGTATGTTCTAGAATTAATACTGAGAATTTTCAACACTTTTCACATCTTGTTCATCACTTGTTCTAGTCTAGATTTGATCCAGGATAAGCATAAATCAGATAAGTCTCATATCTCTCGTATTTTATTACAAGGTTGCATCATTGGAGTATTTAGCATTTGTATTCAACTGTACTTTATCATATTAGTGACTTTGAAATTAGGATTAACTCTATTTTTATTAAATCAACATGCAAAAAATAATGATATAAATCCAAGTTTGTGAGAATTAATTATATAAGTGTGATAGTATAATTGTCAATGCACATTGATTAATGTGAGATAATCAATTTGGAATAAGTAGTGAAAGAAGTATTGTGTAGTAAATAATGATAAAAGCATCGTGTAATAAGTAATGTGACAATTTTGAAGTAAAAAACAACGTGCTTAAAGAAATATGTGATAATAAAGGATGTAATCATAAGGTCAAACAAGAAATTTGCATAGATAGATGTGTGAGAAATAGTAATCATATTAGTGAAGATTCTAAAAGCCAATTTTTAAGAGGTGATGTAAAAAAACAATAATTGTATTGTAAGTCAATTATAGGGCATATAGCCCAAAAATTCAATCAAACAATATGTGTCAAGTAAGTATGTCAATAGTCCATGTGTGGTAATCAATGTGTATAGGAGATAATGTGTACCAAAGTAGTATATCTTGTTACCATATTTATCTAACAGTAGTAATGCAAGAAATTAAAGTAATTGTTATATGATGTTTTATCCTATCAAAGGATATAACAAGTAGCATGCCATAAGATGTTTGTTCCATTCTAAAGGTATAATCCACAATGTATCGTAAGAAGTAAGAGGGCTAGTATTCCCCAATATGAATAAGCATAAAAAAGCAAGTAGTGAAAATCACACATAAACATCTATAGTGCATGAGAAAACATAACTTAGAATAAATAGGTACACAAAGAAAACACAACATAGATCACACAAGCGTACAAAGAAAACATAAAATATGGCATAAAAACACATAGAAAACACAAAAAAGGCATAATATTGTACAAAAAATAGAGAACACAATATCACCACTCAAACATGTGTCTAAATCAACCAAAACAAATAATATCATATAATAATCACACACATGTAGAGAGAAATCAATTCAATCAATGTCATACAAAAATCAAGGAATACAATATAAAAATGCATGAAGCAGTCAGATCAATCAATCTCATATATAAGTTAAGGAATACACCATGCAAGAGCATGGATTAGTCAAGTCAATCAAATTAATGCAAAATAAAGGAATACAACATGCAATAGCTCGGAGTAATCAAGTCAATCAATGTTATACAACAATCAATGAATGTAACACTTAACAATATGAAACAATAAGATTAATCAAGGTCATGAAGTAATAAAGTAACATAGTTTAAGCAATAAATGGTGTAAGTGAATAATGTAGGGTGTAAGCAAGTAATGATATCCAAAAATAGGAGCATCCTATGGCAAATAGTAATGAAGTGGTAAGAATATTAAAGGAAGCAAACACATATCATAGTCGTGTCTAGAATTAACCAATGTGATCATCAAATAAAGTGTGATATATCACATGTCATAAGTAGTAAAGTAGTATGGTGTGCACAATTTACAAGTGTCAAGATATATAATCATGATAAAATATGTTGTATAAATTCCCCTAATGTAGGTATGCCTTCAATGTGGTAGGCGTACCTCAGGATAGAGGGTTGTAAGAATTTGTAAGGTATTAAAGATGTGATCAAAGTAAGCTAAATAGATAAGATGCCCCCCTGATTTGGACATGCCCCTAGGGTGGTAATGTTGATAATGTCCATGGGTTATATCCACTTAATTCATTCTATAAAATTTGAGTACTAAAGCAATAAAGAGTGTTAAATCCTAATGATCAAAATGGCTCAAGGATAGGAAAGGATCGAGCATGTCACATGTAGGTTTTGATTTTGTATTTTTGTAATGTTATGATATTTTTATGTTTTTGGAAGAGTATATTCAAAATTTAAATTCAATACTAATAGCCTTATAATAGTGGTAAAATAATGAAAATGGAATGTTAGGAAAACTATTATTAGTGCGTACATTATTGTTAGTTGTTGAGTTGTTTGTAACAACTCACGTAGAATAGAAATAGGTGAGTAATGTTGGTAGGTTGTTAATAAGGTTAGATGATAAATTATAGGAAAGGTATTTCCTGTATATATGTATTTGATATAAATCTTGAATTAACGAAGTTTATTTTCTTTTTGCAAATCTGCTTGTTTCTCTTTATCTAGCATAGAGCGAGTTATTATGGATGGAGAAATAGAATGATATTGGGGCAATGTTTAATTTTTATTTCCCTAGTTCATGGAATCCTCTATAGCATCTCAGAGTGTAGGTTAGTTGTGTTTAAAATTTATTTAAGGCTCGGTATTTCCACCAAGAAGATTTATTTTCACCTCTCCATTTGATGTTGGTCTCTCATCAGCTCAACACCATTGTGCATGTGATCATCTTCCATTCGATTTGAAAGCTAGGTTTTCATTGAACTCCATGGACTATTCTAAAACTCCCATGTGTTTGGTGATCAAGTGGTAGATATGAATTATATAGTCCATGTATCCTTCATGTGACTGGTGTAATTATTTCACATGAATATGAGTCCAAATTTGCAAGGGAAAACACAATCCACTTTTATCGGTGTCAGATCTCTTCTCTATGTTTTTCCTTGGTGTTCAGTATATAGTTGTGACTTTGATTGAAGATTGAAATTTATTCACCCATGACCTGTTATACTCTGCAGATTGGTTTCACAAAGCTCCTTTCAGACCTTCCTAAATTCAATGAACACATCTAGTTTTACATTTTGGCTAAAAACCAGTCAATGGAAAAAGATCCTACAAATGAACATATCTCACCATTTGTTCACAAGAATAAATCCCCTTGACTTGATCCTCCACACCAACGTATGGATTATAGAAGACCTAGTCAGATTGTGAAGTATATCTGAGAGACATCTATTGCATGATGTGGCCAACCAGAGCTACATAATTCATTGTTTTTTATCCACACGCAATGAATTCACTTTTCTCAGCATTGAATACCACGTGGAAATATTGTTTGTATGTAAAGAGGTTGGTGCAATCCATTCAATCCAGAGGGGAGAGTGGCTAGTAGTGGTACACCCTAAGTTAAGGGGTCCAAAAATCAATTGTTTATCATATGGGATTGTGATTTTTTCACTAATATGTAGTTTAGATTTGTGTTAGCTTATATTTTTTCTTTGGAATGTTCAATTGGAGGAAATCCATATTTTGAATTGATTTAAAATACTAAATTTGAGTTACACTACAACCATGGTGGAAACCAATACTTGAATATGGGTGAAATTTCTTGAACATTCATTGATCACTTAATGGTTCAAAAGTTATCAAGTAGATCACAACTACATTATGTTTTTTTAATACTTTTATAAGCATTACTAACCCACTTTATCATGCCTAGGTTTACATTTATGCCATGACCTAGAGGGAGCTATTATACAAAAATTTAACTCAAAGATACGTTTATCATTACCCTGTTTGTGAAACAATACATGGTTACACATTTTATCCAACACGACATACCAATCCAAAGGTGGTGAAGGATTCTAATGAACTTTGACTTGAAAAAAAAAAGGTAACAATATTGGTCAAATCCAAGCTAAGCTATCTTTCAAATTTTTATAGTACAATTAATTACTCAAACAAAGTTGGGATCTAGTTATATTATTTACAAGTTCCATTTTCAGACACATGCGATAGCATTACCCATAGTACAAATTGGGCCCATCAAACTTTCTAAACAAACAGAAATTTAGAGGCTCTCAACAAAAATAAAGAACATACGAACAAATGAGCTTCAAAGCAATCACCGATGCAACACTCCCTTTTCTACCCTCGAAGGCCATCTGCACATTTATAGCCTGAGTTAGTTCACGAGAACTGAGCATGATAAAAACTACACAAAGGAATCATATGCTACCATTAACAATATCATAAAATGAACCTTCTATTAAAAGAAATAGCGCTAAGCTCAGTCCACTAACAACTTATTTAATCTTGCTAGAAGATTTACTATTTCAAATTAAGAAGGAAACCATAAAAATTTGTTATGAACATTGTTTCAAAAACAAGGAGACTACTATCATTCTAGTAGGGATCAATACCCAATGAGTTTGAAACAGTGAAGAGTGTATTGGGATTTCAATCGTGTAACCATATAAATTACATGATTGAAATCCAATACTCAACATCAATCAACATTCCTTTATAAAATTCATAAGATTTAATAGGTTTAAAGTTAGAACTTTAACATCACATACTAACCGCTAATTTCCCTTTTCAAAGGAAATTTACCCCACAACATGCCTACACCTAATTTCTTGCAAGGAACATACAGAGTAAGTTCTAACAGAAAATTTCAAACATAAGATCATCTTGCCATGTTATGTACAATAGTCAAAAGTATGATAAAAGAAATAACACATACTTAGTAAATCAAACAATTAAAATGAATCTAATGCCATCATCTTACCAAGATTTAAAAATGCAAGTCAATCAATTAAATTACCCTTAAACCTATATCAATAAAATTTAAGTGAATGTCACAAGGAACCGATATGACGATGTTACACGAATTACACTTAGACATATCACCTCCAATAGATCACCAAAAATCCTAAGCTTCCTTAATTTATTCCAACACCCTCATTTGAGTCAAATACCTTAAACAACTGAAACACAAGTCTTTATATTAAACAAATAAAACCCTCTCTCTTATTTCTTTTGAACATAAGCATATTCTTTTATCTCGCCACTCCTAAGTACCTCCAACTCTCAATTAGGAATATAATGAATAACCAAAGTCTTAAACCAGGTGAAACTTTCCTTAGTCACATCAAATAATAGTAATTATAATTAGTAAATAACCGAGTCATGTCAAAAGTAATACTTCCCTCTATCATCACAAATAAATCATGATCCTTCCTATTCATAACAGCTAGAGGGTATCACCCTTATCCAACCTACTAGGTAATGGATTTCCTTAAGTTATCAAAAGATGGCAACAATGATTCCTGACCGTAAAAAAAAAAAGAAGATAATCAACCAAACTCCTCTCGTAATAGTTAAGACTTTACCATTATCTATATTTCTTCTTATTTTATCATGAAAGGGTAAGGTATCGGCTAGAAAGAGGCATCCTACTCATTAAGGTTCATGCAAGCCAAGTTAGCTAGACCTTTTTATCTCATAGATACGAATGCATCTACTCACCAACTTTAGCTTGAGCCCCATTTACCCTGTTGTCCTCATGATACTGACTTTACACAGTCAGAGGAGAGTATAGGAGGGTACACAACACTAAACCTTGTTTAGAAGTTAACAAAATTTCATGGAAATCAAACACACTTACCCCTCAGTCAGATATATACTCAGATTCACAACCTCAAAATAAGGAAAACCGGATTTAGACTACAACACAGAAACCCATCAAAACTTGCCAACGTAGGTTCACATAACCTAACGGCCCCTCCTAAGTGGAATTCAAAAAAAAATGCCAATGGTCAAAGGATAATATTATCTCTCATGTTTATAAAAAAATAAACACCAGGTTAGAGTATCCAAATCCATTAACAACTCATAGTCAACATAGAAAATACTCATTCAAGTAAATCAGTAACCCAAACTTATCAGTGCACTCTCTATTATTTTTATCAGCTACATAGACTTGAATCTTCATTGAAGGGGTGTTTATTCCTAAGAGATAATGCCTATATTCTCTTATCATCCTTCCCGGACTTAGGGTAGGTTTATCAAACTGTATTTTCACATAAGCAAACATCATCAAAAGAGAGACATGATGATCAAATGGTGAGCATCTAAGGGACGCGGCTAAATTTTAAAGTATCCATCCCCGGAATAAATCCCATGAAGAGTCTAAAAATCCCCTAAGGCATCACATATCGGTCTCAAAGTAATGGATAGAAAATGCATTCATCATAGATTCACGTAAAAGAACCTAGCAAGCTAGTCCTTAATATTTCCGTATGATTTAAAACATAATAACAAGAAGAAAGTTAAGTATCCCTATAACCATTGGTATACAAGAAGCAAGCAAGAGCAAGTGAAAGGTCAAGTGCCAAGACCATTTGCAGAACCAAATCTAGCAAGGGATCATCCTAAGAAGCAGCTAACACAGGAGAGAAACTAAAAACATAACTTGGAAGATGAGAATCGATAGCAAAACCACAAAATAACCCCAAGCAATAACCACTTCAATAAATAAAAGAAAATTTATTTCATGTTATGGTTAATGTTAGCATAGTAGAAAGATGAGAAGAAATTATCATGCCTGAAAACGTTTCCACATGCTCAACGCATATGACATGGCATTTGATGTAGAAACTTAGCGAATCTTCCACATTTTTACCTATTGGGCACCAAAAAAATCCATGGCTTCACATTTTGGCACAGGCAAGGGGTTTGCAACAAGGCTAGGAGGCTCAAACACCAACCCATCACATATATTTTCTAGAGTTTTAGTTCCTTGCCAGATAAAACTAACTGAAAACCCTCCACCGATTTCACGTGGCCAACAACCAAGGAAAAGGGAACTCCTCAGATGTACTACACATAGCCTACTACAAGATTCCCTCACTAAAATCTTCCACGCGGCCAGCTAGAGTTGGCGTGAGCAGGTAAAATAAACCAGTACAGATATTAAAACTTGTAATAAAATAGGTGCCCAACATACATCTGCAATTTGAAAGACTTTTCAACAACCTCCAAATGCAATCCTTCACTAGAGACACTCATGCAACTAGAGAAGAGTGGCATATGCAGTCCAAAAATGCCAAAGAAGAAGTGTTTTCAACCACTGTAAAGAAAAAACTAGAGCAAGATTTCAATAAAACAAAATTTGAAAAATAAGCGACCAACTTCTTAATTGGGCATTTCCTTCCCCCAAAACATGAACAGATAAACAATTTCCCCAAGAATATTTGCAAATCAAAATTTATTTAAAAGAAAGGTGCATCCAACACGTCTTACCTTACAACTATTAATGGAGTGGTAGGTGCTCCTCCAACACATTTCACTAATGACCAAGAAATTAAAAAAAAAAAAGAGTATGCGGCTGGCAGGGAGGAAAAGAGGGTGGGGGGTGGATGCCTCCACACAAACAAGAAAAGAACAAGCATTTTACCAACAAAATGTTATAAATATAAAGCATGCACGGACGCCTAGTTGGCCAAGGGGAAAATGTTAAACGCTAAGCATGAACACCACCTCCTAAGAAATGGCATCATCCACGAACAAGCTCCTCCTCTTGCACAATCGGGCTCGGTCTCTGAGAGCAGTCAATAATAAAATAAAATAACTTAAAGGTAATTAATAATAATATTCATGAAAATCGACACAAAATAAAATAATCATTAATCAACAACTAAAATAATAATATTATTATTATTTTATAACTTTAAAAAAATTATTAATCATATTAATAAGGGCCAAAAATCAAGCATGACAAAAATAGAACATGATTTTCCTTTAACAGGGTAATCGAATAGGGCGCTGCAGAGGCCCTCCACAAGAAGCACCAACAAGGATACGGGAAGACAAGATGGGGAGGAAGGATGTTAATCCTTCTCTGTGACAAGGTCGAAGCCAACTAATCCTAGTGGAAGCTTGCACAAACATTCGGTGCCTAGAAATAGGGTCACCGAAGGGAGAATTGACCATCAAATGAGGCATTACATTATTATCCTCAGAAAAAGCTTCATCCATTTTACAAATAGCCACTCTTTAAACCTGTAGATCATTAAATATCTCAACAACTTCTTTGATTAAAGGATTAGCTTCTTGTAGTATACACTCCATCCATCCATTTACCATTCTCCCTTTCTAGCCTATATTCTCAATCTCATGATAATAAATGTCATCGATTTTAGAAGAAACTATCATATCCGTAGTAGTGGAAACTTCGGTAGATGGAGTTAGTTATGTTACTTTCCTTAACAATGTAGTGAGCTGCTCGACCTTTGCTTTGAGCTCATCCTTTGAAGCCTTATCCTTGTCATTTATCTCCAAGATTTCCTAAGAGTAGTTTGTACATCCTACTTAGCTCCTTCATGAGTGGATTTTCCCAGTGAAATTATAGAGACTCAATAATTTGCAGTTGTAATGGTTTCTTTGGTTTTTCCCTCAATGGGAGTAGTAACCTCTATAATTCACTCCCTAGATGAATTCATTGTCAGGCTAGAAAAATAATATTTGGCCTCTTGGCCTGTCTCTTTGGTGTATGCTCCAATATGCTCAGATCTATGACATCCCCAAAGACACCTTCTTTTTCTACTTTGGATTCTGTTGAAACAACCATTCTAGGATGGCTAATGCTGATGAGGAGGGAACAATAGATTGAATTCCTATAACATTAGTCATGACAAGAGCACTAGTAACATTAGTTGGCATCTGAATGGAAGTATAATGATGGATGGGGTGGATGTGAGGATGACCATAGGAGTCGATACAATAATAATAGGAGATGATATGGAAGGAAATGGAAGTGTTAGGGGAAGTGAAGTAGAAATGGGTAACCCAATGGTTTCTCTAGCTGAGAACTGGAAGGGATGAGAATACTTGGGCCATAAAAGGAGATGGAAAAGAAGAAATGTTTTTGGAAATGGAAGGAACTGATGTAAGAAGTGATAATGGAGGAGGAAGAAGAGATGATGGATCTTGTGAGATTCTTGGAGAATCACTGACTTCACTATTTCGATACGGGTTTTTAGAAGGCATGGCTTTGGAAGCAGAAGCTTTGGAGAGAGATGAGTTGCCCACTACAAATGAAATCTTTGTAGGGATATTATGGGCCCTTTGAATGGACCTTTTTCCCTTTGTGGGTGTTGATTGGCTCATGGTTGTTGGGTTTATGTATTTGTAGGTTTCTCTAACCCCTTGGGTGAGATTACCAAGGTAACAACCAACTGTAGGTTCTCTAAAAAATGGGCCCCGCCCTCTCCTTTGTATTTCAACATTATTCCACATACCAATCAATCCATGGTAATGGTTGATTGACAATGTTATCATTTTTATAGGTTATATCCAAAACCTCATCATCATCTTGCATATCATTTGGAACATCCACTATTCCAAACTATCAAACCTCATCTAAGGTTAATCTCTCATAATCCCTTTGTCAGATGATGTATTCATCCCAAAAATGAATCCAGATATCTTCCAACTAGGGCACATGGGAACTGGACCGACCTATTTTAGTGAATTTACCCAAATAATCAAAATTGGTCCGTGGATGGAAAGTCCGCAAGGTTACCTTTTCCATTTCTACGCATCCACATTCTTAGCCTTGTAAATGTTTGGGCAAGTGCATCTACCAATTGAAATAGGGAATTACATCCCCACTTTGTGTCTTTTGTTTTGAATCTAGTGGTAATCCAACAATTGTTAACCAACTCTAGTAGAACCCATTTGTCGGTGGGACATCTTGGAAGCTTGCTGGGAGTACCTACGAAGCTAGGAATACGAATGTAAGTAAACATGGGAAACTGTAGGTAGATATCTCCCCACTCATGAACTTCCTTGAAGGCTTCATCAAAAATCCTTCGATTTTACAACTCCTTATCGAAGTGATAGAGGATAACCGCAAAGAAAGCATCGTTAATTATATGGAAGTGCCTGGTTCCCTCATCCAATGTAAGCTAAGGATAGAAATCATAGATTTGGGAGGTGCTTCGAATACCCTTAGTATTCAACCCGGTGAAGTCTCCCATAGTAGCGGCATAAACCAAAAAGGATGTCATATAGAAACTCTTTATGGACAACACTTTACTCAACTAATAGCAAATGGAGTTACTGATATGCTCCCCCATCTGATAAATTCCTTATTTTTCTTGATGGTAGTGATATATAAGAACATTCATTCCTAGAATTCCTTCACAGAGGAAGACTAAACTCTTCTTAATAACACAATGATGTTGTTGACCTCCTGAATGAAGTCCGACCGATACATGGTCTTTGGTAATTTGGCAACGCTCTTGGCCAGATAGCTTTTCATCATGACTTTCATGCATAACTCCACCTCCTTGTCCCAATGTTCCACTACTGACTTTGGAAAAATTGTGGCGTAATCTTAAATGTTAGGAGTTTGAGCATATCTTCAAGAAGTCTAGGTCCAAACGGATTACCACCTTATCATTATCATCTTTAACCACCATAGATTCTTTGTCAAAGTGGGTTGTTGTGGCTAAAATGAACTCCAGAAATGCATGGATGTGGGAAAACCGGTAGCAAGAACAAGCCCACTGTCATATATGGATTGTATCCATGGTTTCTTATTTGGGGCCTTCACCCTTGCCCAAAAATCTAGAAAATCAATCTGCCCCAAGTCGGTGTCTCCTATGTTTCCCAAGTCTGAAGAAAAACAAGAGTGAGGGGAAACTCCAAGGAATGAATATTTCATTTTTTTTACCCTTGGATATAGAAGTAGACATCAAGTTCTGAATTATGAAATCTAGTGACTTTTTGAATGCCGAAGAAGAGAAACCCAAAACCCTCAACCTCCAAAACCCGAAAGACTACAATCTCTAAAAATATGAAAGGAGGACTTCCGAAACAAAGAAGTCTGAAATCCTAAAAATAAAAGCTCCAAAGTTTTGAAAACCTTAACCTCTAAAAACATGAATTGGAGAAGTCTGAAGTTCTAAAAATGAGAGTTTTGAAGTTCCGAAAATGAGAGTTCGAAAACCCAAAAAGCAAACCTCCGAAAATCCAAATTACAAACCTCTAAACATCCAAATTGGAGAATTCCAAAATGAAGATAGGCATGATTCCCAAGAACCAAGAAATTTTGATCATTCAAATCCCTGAATCCCAAAAATAAAATCCTCGAACTCTGAAAAATGAGAAGTGCCAAAAGAGCATATTTTTAATGCTTAGGAGAATGAAGACTATGATGAGATCCCTCCTGAATGCCTATAGAAAATTTGACCAGTGGAACCTTTAGGATTGAAAATACAATCAAAGGGAACATGGAGGGCAAGTAGATCTTTATTTTTCCAAGGCATACATAGGAGAACAAAGAAAAACGAACGAGGAGAAAACAAAAACAAAAGATCTTAAACCAAAATAAAATACCTCGAGAATGACGTCAAAAAGTATAAAATATTAAAAACCCAGATCATCAAAGCAAGTTTCAGGTGAAAATGTGAGTTTAAATAGAAAAACCTAACATTAATGACTAAATTTTGATCCGTACAGAAGTAGGTATGGAATTAAATGCGAGAAGGGTTCCAAAAGTCTAAAACCCAAAAGCCCAAAATTCTAAAATTTTGGAATTTTGGGGTTTCAGACTTCGGAGATCAATAGGTGAAAATCGTGAAATGGTGATGGAAGAGTTTCAAACTTGAAAGCCTAAAATTCTGAAATTTTGGACTTTCGGACTTCAAAATTCAAAGAGATTTACCAAAAGTGCGACCTAAAGTTAAAAACCAAAATCTCGAAAGTCTGAAATTTTGACTTTCCGGTTTTTAGACTTCGAAACTAAAAGATATTTTTCCAAAAACTATAACTTGGGACTTTGAAACCCAAAACCCAAAATTTGAAATTTTGGACTTTAAGAGTTTCAGACTTCGTAACTCCGGGTTAAAAAATTGTCAATCGTTAAAAAAAACCCCGAACCCCGAAAATCCAAAAATTTGGACTTTCGGGGTTTCAGACTTCAGAATTTTGAAAACACAATTTCAAATCCATGCCATTAAACTCCAAAAGGGAAAATCCTCAAAATCCATTTTTTTTCAGATTTCGGGACTTATAGAATTTTCAATTTGCAGAATACTTCCATACGAAGGATATTTTTTTTAAAAATTGTCAGATTGATTTCAAGATCTGTTTATCAAGGTAGATTAAAATTTTAACACCTCCTTCGCCATGGTGAATAAGAGAAGATAAACATATCTGCATTGACTTCCCCTCATTAAAACCTACCCAACATGGATTTCCAATCACACAAATCTCAAAATAAAAACAATGTGGCTACATCATCCAAACATGCAACCGCCTTCCTTAGTAGGTGTAGAGGTAAATGGGGACATGGCTATCTGTATTTATATAGTGAGGGATGTCAAAAGATGTAAATTATTCATCTCAATGAGGGGAAAGATTTTTGGAAGGGAGGGACTATAACACTTTCCAAATGTACCGGTCTTGTTATACTCGGGCACATTTGGCGATGATAGTTAGATGTTATGCTCGGTCTCATTTGGAGATGGCCTTGTCTAGGACCATCATACCAGTTCCTTAGCCAACCAAGTTGGTAATGGTAACCGAGCTAGATTTGACATTCTCTTCGGTTCATGCACATAGCTCATTGATGATAGATATTCTCAAAATGGTCGTCCTCCATGTTGGTGCTCAAAATAGTCTCACCCTAGTTTGCCTTTGAAAATCTATTGATTTATAGCCTCTGTCACTTTCCTTTTCCCCGTGTTGTGCCTGGTTAATCCTTGTTACCATTTTTAATCTGTTCCTGAGTCGTATATCACTTATGGGTCCATGGTTTGCTCCTTGTTTCTTTGTTCCTCTGGAAAAGTCCAAAAAACTTAGGTTTTATCATACCTTTCGGTCTCCACAGCCAGGATTTGTCTTCCTTGTCATTTCTGCCCTAAATACTTGAAGAAAATGAGTGGATGTATCTTTGAAAAACATATTTGAGTCTTGTAAACGTTTCTAAACTCTCTATCCTTGAAGAAATTTTCATTTTCTGGCTCGAATGATCATTTTTCTGTATTTTACGGTTTAACGGCGTTTTCTCCTGGTCAAATTTACTTCCTTGCATCGATAGGGGACATGGATTCTTTTGGTTGGTCAGGGATAGAGGGAAAATGCTTTAACTTATCACTTTTTTCCTTTTTGGTGAAAAGGCAAAAGTTGGTCCCGTGGCTCCACTCATTTCTCATTGGTTCTTTTGGTGCTTACGTGGCTTCTTCCAATTGGATGGGGCATGGTGGGTCTATTTTTGAACTTGTTCCTTTTTGGATACTTTGGCAAAAATTTGAACCCACCCCATGGTCCCACCAGGCTCTTGATTGGAGCAAATATAAGGGCAGGGAAAAGTCTCGCTTTGACCCCATAGGAGGACACGTGGAAGGTTCCACTTTGCTTCCCTAGACTTAGACAATTTTTATGCGGTTGGTGCGGTTTGGTGGAAGTAGGACATGGATAACGTTCAACACTAATCCGGCACTATGAAGTCTTCACTTTGGAACTCCTTGTTTAAAGTTACCAAACAACTTTTTATAATTTGGACACATCTAACACAAGGTACCATAGAATATGTAAGAAGGACACGTGGTAAATTAAATATTAACATGTTGTTACAATCTCACCCATGAGGGACTTTAAAGTACCACCTCACTTACCTTCCACCAATACTATGGGAGAAACTTTTTGCCCTTGAACACACCTTCAAAATGGCTTCCTTTACACACTTAAAATATTTCTCACTCACTTCTTTCTAAAATGAGGGGGTGGCCTCTCTATATATAGAACTTTCAATCTTATCCATCTTATCTCTAAGATAGGATAAGAAATCCACTGACGAATCATATTCCATACCTTAACTCTTATCTGTACATGTAAGCTTATTTTTAAGATAAGATAAACCTTATCATTTCACATGGGTTCCACATTTTTAGATTTTTACAAATAAACTACACAAAATATTTATGAATCCTTGTCCTAAAATATAATATTTCCAAAAATCATGTAGACCAAAGCTCAACTTTGACATTTTAAATTCTTTGGAAAACTTTGAAATCTTTTACCACAACATTCCTATTGTACTTTTGACTATTACCGTCTATACATTATTGGAGGTGTATCCATGCAGACGTCATTATCTTCTAAGGAAATTTGGAAAAACATTCCTTTTTAAAAATAGGGAGGAAAATTTTAGTAAAAAGGGAACCCACGCTCATTCAAAGTACTAAATTTTTGGGACCATCTCAAGGTGCGTGGTGATGACATGTGCCAGTTAAAGGTCAAAGAAAGTGTTCCTTTTTGAAAAAAGGGGCCAAAAGTAAAAAGGGAAGCATTGTTCTACTACAATCATATTTAGACATGTGTCAGGCCCATTTTTTCAAGGATGGAGATGCGGGAAAACTTGGAAAATTTTCCCTTTTCCAAAAGGGGAGTGAAATGTCAGAATTTGGCCATGGTCTGCTGGGGCCCACCTTAGGACACGTGTTAGGCTCGTTTCCCAAGGGCGGAGATGCGGAGTAAAAATATGAAATTTTCCCAAAAGTTGTAAAAAGTCAGAGGAAGCCCCGGGTCCATTTTAAGTTTGGATCTTCCACGTGGATGGCCCAAATTCAAAGAAAAGATCAATGACAACTGAGAGTCAAAATCTGATTTTCCCTCCATTTCTCTACAACACGTCTGGAAGTGTGAGTTTTCATGATTTCTTGGTTTTTTCTACATGCCAAGTAGAGAAGGAAGTTAATGTTGACATCTGAAGTTTGGTGGGAAGATCTGGAAGGTGTCTTTCACCATTAAAATGGTCTGACTTTCATGCCCGATCAGATTTTCTATTTTTCTTCTCCTAAGCACGCAAGGAGCTAGATTTGACAGATTAAGGGTGGAAGTGGTTAGAAAATTGAAGGAAGAGTGATCTACCAGAGCAAGGAGTTGAATTACGGGAGGCATTCGATGAAATCTACCCCCTCAAGCACCTGGAGACTTTTTACAGATCTGATTATGAGAATCACGAAAGAATCATGGCAAACACTGGTGCATTAAACATTTTTATCTTTTGGGGAGAAGGGGCTCTATTGTAAATGTTATAAATGGAAAAAAATTTTTCATGTAAATGGTTGGGAGTTTTTGGAAAAGTCATAGACTGATTTTTCTAACAAAAAAGCTTGATAGATCCATCCCTTTTGAGAATCCATCTAAGAAGCTTATATCTCTCTTTGTATCAAATTCAATCATGTCAAGGTGGTTGCAAGTGTACAACCATTGAAAAGCTTTGAGATTGTTCTGGAAACTTTCCCTTGCTGATAAATTTGATCAAACTTGAGTTATTCTATGTTAATCTTGAGTAAAGTGTATTTATTTCATCTCTGAATGCATGCAAGTAGTTTTTCTTGTTTCTATTGCAATCTTGTACCAAAATCCAGTCCAATCACACAAGTCTCAGTCCTTGTGATAGTTTAGTGGCATCTGTACAATCTCATTTCTCAGAAGAGCCTTCATCTGGGATTGAGATAAATGATTTAAAATCACTTTTCTTTCATTTTGTCGACAGAGATTGTCTGTAAGCCTCTGGGTGTACCTCAGGCATGGTTTGATTTGAATCTTGGTGCTTTATTGAGTTTTCTAACTCGATCCTTCATGATAGAATCCCATAGGTTGTGTGAAAGAGTGCTAAGTTGGGCCTCCATTTAGGCACATATTCTAGTTGAAGAGACATTTCTAACTTTTGTGGCATTTTGTTGGCTAAATCCCTCCATTTTGCATAAGCTCTCAAGGATTTGGTGAGTCAAGTTCATCTTGTCTCCCCTCCCACCAAAATTTATTTAAAAACATCCAATCCCATCCACACTACCCCTGTTTTTCTCTATATACCCACACAAGACCAAAATCCATTTGCCAAAGTATGCAGGATAAATCGGGTCTCAAATGTCTTTAGTAACCTTTGCCTTGTTGTGAAAGTATCTCCATGATCTGGAAGTGACAACTCGTGAGAGTCAGATCTGGTGTGTTGATCATATTTTCCCCAAGGTCTTCTCTACAAAATTTATGCAAAATAAGGGTACTTATATCTCCTTTATAATAACAGAGGTTACAAAATAGGTTCTCTTACCTTGGTTGAAAGGCACAACCTAAAATAGTTAGGATAAGATCATATCCTTTTAAGGTGCTACCCATCTCTCCACAAATCCAAGTAACAAAGGGACAATCAGACCTCCTCCCCAGCTACAAAATGACATATATTTATGATCTGGCTGCCTCTAAGCTCCATGTTGAATCAGTGTTGTTGCTTGGCTTGAAAAGGAGAACAAATTTGGGTACCAACATCAGTGGCGCCATTGTCAGGGATCTAATTTATGTTTTCGGGAACTTAGTTCAATTTAATCCACGTGCATACATATTTGAAGCCATATCTATTTGACCATTAACAACACCAACATCAGTGGCATTGCTTTGCCAGGGGACTCTCAGTTCAAAATCAAGAACCTAGTAAAACACTTCTTGTATGCTCCAAGTGTTGTGTGTAATTCTTTTAGTTCCCACACCTAGTGCACTA
Source organism: Taxus wallichiana var. yunnanensis (assembly GCA_018340775.1). NCBI lineage: Eukaryota > Viridiplantae > Streptophyta > Pinopsida > Cupressales > Taxaceae > Taxus > Taxus wallichiana. Next base: position 348,143,417 of record CM031237.1, read on the forward strand.
GCTTTCATTTGATAAATCTGGGTGAAGAAAGGTCAAAAACTTTCCATTTCCAGTTTCTTGCATTGATAGACCTTTGACAGATCATATTTAGTGCATCTACACAACTAAGGTGAAATTCCTTAGTGGTGACTCCCTATTGATCTGATTCTTAAAAGTACCAGTGTCTTAAAACTCTGTCAAAATCATATCTATTACTAATATTTGCAAAGCTGGAGGGAAGAAGATCTTTCTTTGCTAGGGATCCTACTAGGACATTGTTTCTAGAGCTAGGAAAAGAAAAATCAGAAGGAAGAAAATCTTGGAGAGTTGTTGGAGATCAACAGACAAGAAGAGGGATCTCTATTGATGAAAGTGAACGGCCTATCATTGAAGATTTCCATTCTAGTGACTCTGAATCAGGTAGCCTCTTTGTGGAACTGAACTCTCCAGCTAGAGAGGGGCCTTCTTTTGACTTTGAAAGGTTTGCTTCACACTCTACTCCTGTCTTTTTCTGAGGTTGATAGAGATCTCCAAGAAACAAGGCCTTTGGGGGTATCCATTTTGAAAATTATACTCCTGTGTTCCAAGAACCTTCTGCCCCCTATCAATTTGTCACCCCTCCAAGGTCACCTCCTCAAATCAATATGGCTCAACCCAGACCCCCTTTTTTGTAAACACCTTTGGGCCTATAAATTTTGTGGGAATGGCTGGATATCCAAATGCAGTGCCTCAAGATGTAAGGAACAAAATGCCAAAATTCTAGGGAAATAATGCTATTACTGGTGATCAACATCTAAAGCTTTTTATCAATATGATGGAAGACTTTGAGATTGAACATGAATATGTGTATATCAAGCTATTTATCCATACCTTGGAAGAGGATGCTAGGGACTGGTATAAAGCATTGCCAGATAACTCTATTGATTCTTGGACTAAGATGAGTAATGCATTCAGATTACAGTATGGTGATAGGACTAACCCTAGGTTTCTTTTGACAGAATTTGAAAATATCAAAAAGAACCCTAATGAGTTAGTACATGATTTCAACACAAGGTTTAATAAGACCTTGAGAAGATTTCCTATTAGAATAAGGCCTTGTGATGAGTCATGTTTGATCAAATATACTTGATGCATTTGATAAAAAGGTTGCATATTATTTAAGAGACAAAAACCCCACAAATTTGAGGCAAGCCTTCACCATGGCTTTGCAAATAGAAAATAATATCAAGGCAATTGGAAAGCCTCCAAAGAGAGAAGGTGTAAAGTTGGTTAACCCAGAAAAGCCCCAAACAAGCAAGGTTGCTTGATTTGGAAGAAGTTGTGAAGACTTTGGCAGGGGCTTATCAAAGAAATTTCTTACAAACTAGCCCAGGCTGAGAAAGGAATTGGGCAGAGCTCACAAGGTCAACACAAGCAGCAAGGCCAAGATAGGTTCATGAATCACCAAAGAACTAATGATAGAGGTAAAGGACCTTATTGGATTTGGAAATAAGTAGTCCCAGGGTAGAGAAAATAGAATGTTACCTGATCCTTTGGCTGCCATAGTTGCTTTTGTGGAGGAGACAGATGTCATTGATTGGTGTGATAGATGTTTCATGCCCCATGCTCCTTGTGAAGAAGATCAACAAGAAGAAGAAGCTGATGATAATGATGATGATGTTTGCATGATGGGTTGCTCCACAAACTCACAACAAGGGGAAACTTTGACTAAGGTGATAAGTGCCCTGGACTTCTACCACCTTTTGGGACTGCATTCATAGGGTACCCATTCTTTCTCTCTCTCATACTTTAGAAGTAGATAATGTACAAGCTTTTGAATTTCCCAATAATGACTTTGAATATTTAAGGGCTTTAATGATAAAGAAGTATGATGGAGGCATCCCCTCTGAGGAGGATAGACAGTTACTAATGAATGTTGTTGTGGCTCAAGAGAAGGAATATAATACAAGAAGTAAGGTTATCAAAGGGGGGCCTCAAGCCAAGCCAAAAGATCCCTTACTTTCAAACATTCCTAAAGAGGCTCCTAGGAAAGATGCACCTGCTAAAAACCCTACAGTTCCAAACAAAAATCACACCCCTCCCCATGCCCAAGTTGTCAAAAATCCTACACCACCTAATGAGTGTATTTGCTTCCCTTCCAGTGTTGCCTTGCCAAGAAATGCCCCATATGATATTTCCCAAGTCTTAAGTCAAATCAAAGTCTCTGTTCCAATTGTTGAGCTTCTTAGGATCCCTGAGCACAAAAAGAGCATTTGAATACTTGGGGTTGAAAGAAGAGAAGACTTCCCTAGGCAGAAACATAAACATTGTGGAGATCCCACCTATCATTGAAGAACCAGAAGCACCCCCAGCATCAGAAAGAGCTAGATGAACCACCTGAGGTCTACTTGGGGACATCCTTGGTGGACTCTCAGATGAATGTGGATCCATTCTTCACCACTTTGATCATCAAGGACAGATGCTAAATAACTTCATGTTTGACTTAGGGGCATCATGCAATGTCATGCCTTTGGAAGTCATGAATGAGCTAGACATCAAAGTGACAGTAGCCTATGGGAAGTGTACTGCTATGGACTCTAGAGAGGTGCCAGTAGTGGGATGTGTGAAGGGTCTAGTGGTACAACTTGCAGCCTACCCAGGTAAAAATTTAAAACTTGATGTTGTCATAGTTGATTGCCCAACCAAGTGGGGTATGTTGTTGTCAAGAAAATGGGCCAAGTGTTGGTGGGAGTGTCCAAATGGACATGTCTTATGCCACCATCCCAATTGAGGGCATCCTTGTCAGGTTGTATGGGGAAAAGAAAATGTTGCATCTTATTGAGGATCCCAACAATGCATCCTATGAGGTATTGTACACAAGTGTTGATGTGGATAACTTTGTGGGATTTGCTGATGGGAAGGAGCAAAAATTGAAGAATGCAAGTGTCTTTGAATAGATAGGCTCTCCTTGGACTATGTTGTTTGATGGAGCTTGCTCCAAGTTTGGGAATGGTGTTGGTGTTGTTCTACTATCTCCTGGTCAGGAAAAAATTTTGTTTTCTCCTTCAAACTCAACTTTGAGTGCACCAAAAACATTGTTGAGTATGAGGCATTGTTGTTGGGTTTAAGAATTTCTTGGAAAGTATGGTGTCAAGGACATCATTGTCAAAGGAGACTCAAAACTAATTGTAAAACAAGTCAGAAAATTGTATGCCACAAAGAATCAGCGAATGAAGCAATAAAAGCATGTAGTTTGGGATTTCATTGAGATGTTTGATTCATTCAACATTGTGCATCATGATAGGAAATTCAATGACTTGGAAGATAGGCTTGCAGTGTTGGGGTCTCGGTTTGACAATTGTACAATGTCCCCATATTGTGAGTATGAGGTTGAGGTATTGACAAGACCTTCTATCCCTGATAACATTAAGCATTGGCAGATATTTGATGATGATGCTTAGATCAAAAGATTTCTACAGAATAGGGAGAGTTTGTTGATCAATACATTGATTTAGAGCCAATGGTATGCACAACAGAAGGAAAAGAAACTTTGTTTGGCAAGGGCATCATCCAACTAAAAACCAATACCATTCCTAGAGGGTTGGTTGCTCTTGAGTCCAATTTTGATAATGTTGATCGCATTGTTAATAGGTGCATGACAACCTCAAGGGATATTGAGGAGCATGATCTTGGCACAAAGGAGAAGCCAAGGAAAATTTGGTTAGGCAAAAACCTCAGCAAGGAGGAGAAAGCATCATACATCCAATTGTTGAAAAATACCAAGATTGCATGGCTTGGACCTATTCTAAACTAAAAGCATACAGAGAGGACCTATTTCAGCATGAGATCCCCTTAGAATCTAATGCAAAGCCATTCAGGTAGAAACAAAGGCCCATCAATCCACTCTTATCCCTCAAGATGCAAGAAGAACTAAAGAAGCTAAGAGATGGAGGGATTATCCATCCCACAAGGTATTCCTCTTGGGTTGCCAACCTAGTACCAGTCGAAAGAAGAATGGTGACATCAGGTTATGTGTGGACTTCAGGAATTTGAACAGAGCTTCAATGAAGGATAATTATCCTTTACCTAACATGGAACACATGCTTGTAGTTAGTAACTGGTTCTGAGTTGCTTTCCACCTTGGATGGTTTCTCTGGTTATAACCAAGTTGTGGTGAAGGAATCAGAAAGGATCAAGACAACCTTTACTACTCCTTGGGGGACCTATGTCTATGTCAAGATGCCCTTTGGTCTGATGAATGTTGGAGCCACCTTTCAAAGAGCAATGGATGTTGCTTTTGCTGGTTACATCAACAAGTTTATTGCAGTTTATCAGGATGATGTAACTATATTTTCTAGAAAGAGAGGTGATCACCTGTTGCACTTGGAGAAGATGTTGATAAGATGTAGAGAGTATGGCATTTCACTCAATCCAAAGAAATGCCATTTTGGAGTGCAGAAGGCAAATTGCTTGGTCACATTGTGTCACAAGGAGTGATGATTGATCCAAAAGAGTGGAAGCCATCAGCAAGGTCCCAATTCCAATAACCAAGAAAGGAATTCAATCCTTCTTTGGGAAGATAAACTTCATTAGAAGGTTTATATCAAACTTTGTTGAGTTGACTATCCCAATCACTTCCATGTTGAAGAAGGATCAGATCATCAAATGGGAGGAGGCTTTCCATCCAAGCTTTCAATGGAATCAAAGAGGCATTGAAGCATGCCCCTATTTTGGCAGCCCCAGATTATAAGAAACCTTTCTAGCTATTTTCCTTTGCTTGAAAAAACTATTGCTTCTGTCCTGTTGCAGAAGGATAATGAAGGGGCTGAGAGGCCAATTGCCTTTTTTAGTAAGGCACTACAAGGGGTAGAATTAAAATACACCATCATGGAAAAGTAGGCATTTTCCTTGGTCAAAGCAAAAAAAGGTTTTCGGCCTTATATTTTAAGTTCAAAAGTTGTTGCTTATGTTCCCCATACCATGGTAAAAGACATCTTGTCAGAGATGGAAGTCTCAAGTAGAAGATGTAGATGGGTGAACAAGTTGCAAGAGTATGATATGGACATCCAAACCACGAATTTGGTGAGAGGTTTGGGGTTAGCTAAGCTTATGGCTGAGAGCAACTTGCAGACCATTGAGGTAAATGAGGTTGAAGAGGAAAGGGCAGCTGTTTTTGAAAAATTGATAAATTCTGAGTGGTACAAGGATGTAATGTTCTATCTCAGACACTTAAACTACCCTGAGCATTTGAATAAGAACCAGAAAAGAGCTCTTAAGTTGGCTTCCCAAAAATATGTCATTACTGATTTTGGGTTGGCATGGAAGAACCCAAAGGAGTCCTCTTAAGATGCATCACTGAAGATGAAGCCCCCAAAATAATTGTTGATCTCCATGGAGGAGTTTGTGGGGGCATTTTGCTGCAAGAGTCACAACACATAAGATCCTAAGGGCTGGTTATTGGTGGCCAACTCTTTTCAAGGATGTAACCATGTTGGTCAGAAGATGTGAGAGTTGCCAACGCTTCTCTGGAAGACTAAAAGCTTCAGGCTCCTTCCTTTGCATCCTATATCAATTGAAGCCCCATTCAAGCAATGGGAATGGATTTCATTGGGGAGATTTCAGACCCTTCAAGTGCTAGCCATAGGTGGATTCTTGTAGCAACTGATTATTTTACTAAGTGGGTGGAGACAATCCCCACCAAGAAGGCAACACACCAAGTTGTCATGGACTTTGTGTTGAACAACATCATCTGCAAGTTTGGGGTGCCAGTCAAGATTATTGCTGACAATGCCATGAGCTTTAGAGATAAACCTTTGGTGGCAATGTGCAAGGAGTATGGGATTAACCTTACATATGCCTCTAATTACAATCCCTAGGAAATGGACAAGTTGAGTCTAGTAACAAAAATTTGTTGAAGATCATCAGAAGAACATTGGAGCAGAACAAGAGAAAGTGGGGTGAACAGTTGAAGTTTGTTGTTTGGGAAGACAAGATCACTGTCAAGAGGGTCACTGGAAAGAGTCCATTTGAGTTGGTGTATGGGACTCAGGCCCTATTGCCTCTCCATATGCAACTATCTTCATATCAATTTATGCAACAAATGGAAGATCAAGAGATAGGTCCTTATGATGCCGCATTAATCAAATTGTTGAGCTTGATGAAGAGAGAAGGGCATCCCACCAGAGGCATGTGAAGTTCAGAGAGAAGTGAAGAAGTTATTTGACAAGAAGGTTACTCCCAGAGCTTTCAATGTTGGAGATCTTGTGTTGTTATGGGATAGCAGACATGAGGATAAGGGCAAGCATGGAAAGTTTGACTCATTATGGATGGGCCCTTATTCCATTGATATCAGGATTGGTGAACATACCTTCTTCTTGAAGGATTTGGATGGTGAATTTCTTGAGCTTCCTATTAATGGCAGGAATTTGAAGAATTTCTTGGATTGATTCCATGGGATCAAGAAAATCTTTTATATAGTGTATAGTTTGTTGTTTGTTCCCTATTTTTGTGTTTTTGCTCGTCCTAGTCCTTGGTGACCTATTTTTGCTAGTTTCTCCATTTTTTTTTTAAGATGGCTCTGTTTCTCCAATCTACAAGCTGACTCCTTTTCCCAATGGATATTTTTGGCACTTGGTCTACCTTTTTTCTTGTGGCACTCGCAGGGAGTGCCCATCCCCAAGTCGGAGCCAATGTTGGTGCTCAAAATAGTCTCGCCCCAGTTTCCTTTGAAAATCTATTGATTTATGGCCTCTGTCACTTTCCTTTTCCCCGTGTTGTGCCTGGTTAATCCTTGTTACCATTTTTAATCTGTTCTAGTCATATATCACTTATGGGTCCATGGTTTTCTCCTTGTTTCTTTGTTCCTCTGAAAAGTTCAAAAAACTCAGGTTTTATCATACCTTTCGGTCTCCATAGTCAGTCGGGATTTGTCTTCCTTGTCATTTTTCCCTAAATACTTGAAGAAAATGAGTGGATGTATCTTTGAAAAACATATTTGAGTCTTGTAAACATTTTTCTAAACTCTCTATCCTTGAAGAAATTTTCATTTTCTGGCTCGAATGATTGTTTTTCTATATTTTACGGTTTGACGGGTGTTTTCTCCTGGTCAAATTTTCTTCCTTACATCGACAGGGGATGTGGCTTCTTTTGGTTGGTTCGGGATGGTGGGGAAAATGCTTTAACTTATCACTTTTTTTTCTTTTTGGTGAAAAGGCAAAAGTTGGTCCCGTGGCTCCGCTCATTTCTCATTGGTTCTTTTGGTGCTTACGTGGCTTCTTCCAATTGGATGGGGTGTGGCTGGGTCTATTTTTGAACTTGTTCCTTTTTGATACTTTGGAAAAAAATTTGAACCCACCCCATGGCCCCGCTAGGCTCTGATTGGAGCAAATTTAAGGGCAAGGAAAAAAGTCTCACTTTGACCCCGCAGGAGGACACGTGGAAGGTTCCACTGCTTTGCCCAAAGGACTTAGACAATTTTTATGCAGTTGGTACAGTTTGGTGGAGCAGGACATGTGGCGAGCCCACGCTCGTTCAAAGTACCAAATTTTTGGGACCATCTCAAGGTGTGTCATGATGACACGTGGCAGGTTGAAAAGTCAAAGGAGGGGAGGCGGACCATCGGGGGCAATTTGGATTTTTTCCCCTTGAACATGCAAATGGCTAAAAACATCAAAATGGCCCACAAGCCCGATAAAGGAAAATTCAAGCTTGCTCCAGTCAATGGCGGAGGTGCGGACTATCGAGGAAATTTGGAAAAAAATTTTTTGGAAAAAGGGGGCCAAAAGTAAAAAGGGAAGCGTTGTTCCACTGCAATCATATTTAGACACGTGTCAGGCCCATTTTTTCAAGGATGGAGCTGAGCTGTGGGGAAAACTGGAAAATTTCCCTTTTCCAAAAGGGGAGTGAAATGTCAGAATTTGGTCACGGTCCCACTGGGGCCCACCTTAGGACATGTGTCAGGCTCATTTCCCGAGGGTGGAGATGGAGCAAAATATGAAATTTTCCCAAAAGTTGTAAAAAGTCAAGGAAGCCCCGGTCTATTTTAAGTTTGGATCTTCCACGTGGATGGCCCAAATTCAAAGAAAAGATCAACGGAAACTGAGAGTCAAAATCTGATTTTCCCTCCATTTCTCACAACACACATCTGGAAGTGTGAGTTTTCATGATTTCTTGGTTTTTCTACACGCCAAGTAGAGAAGGAAGTTAATGTTGACATCTAAAGTTTGGTGGGAAGATCTGGAAGGTGTCTTTTGCCATTAAAATGGTCTGACTTTCATGCCCGATCAGATTTTCTATTTTTCTTCTCCCAAGCACGCAAGGAGCTAGATTTGATAGATTAAGGGTGGAAGTGGTTGGAAAATTGAAGGAAGAGTGATCTACTAGAAAAGGAGTGAATGCGGGAGGCATTCGATGAAATCTACCCCCTCAAGCACCTGGAGACTTTTTGTAGATCTGATTATGAGAATCACGAAAGAATCATGGTGAACACTGGTGCATTAAACATTTTTGTCTTTTGGGGAGAAGGGGCTCTGTTGTAAATGTTATAAATGGCACAAATTTTTGTGCAAAATGGTTGGGAGTTTTTTGGAAAAGTCATAGACTGATTTTTCTAGCAAAAAAAGCTTGACAAAGCCCATCCCTTTTGAGAAGCCATCTAAGAAGCTTGTATATCTCTCTTTGTATCAAATTCAATCATGTCAAGGTGGTTGTAAGTGTACAACCATTGAAAAGCTTTGAGATTGTTCTGGAAACTTTCCCTTGCTGATAAATTTGATCAAACTTGAGTTATTCTGTGTTAATCTTGAGTAAAGTGTATTTATTTCATCTCTAAATGCATGCAAGTAGTTTTTCTTGTTTCTATTGCAATCTTGTACCAAAATCTAGTCCAATCACACAGGTCTCAGTCCTTGTGATAGTTTAGTGGCATCTCAATCTCATTTCTCAGAAGAGCCTTCATCTGGGATTGAGATAAATGATTTAAAATCACTTTTCTTTCATTTTTTGACAGAGATTGTCTGTAAGCCTCTGGGTGTACCTCGGGTGTGGTTTGATTTGAATCTTGGTGCTTTATTGAGTTTTCTAACTCGATCCTTCATGATAGAATCCCATAGGTTGTGTGAAAGAGTGCTAATTTGGGCCTCCATTTAGGCACATATTCTAGTTGAAGAAACATTTCTAACTTTTGTGGCATTTTGTTGGCTGAAATCTCCATTTTGCATAAGCTCTCAAGGATCTGGTGAGTCAAGTTCATCTTGTCTCCCCTCCCACCAAAAAATTTATTTAAAAACATCCAATCCCATCCACACTACCCCTGTTTTTCTATATACCCACACAAGACCAAAATCCATTTGCCAAAGTATGCAGGATAAATCAGGGTCTCAAATGTCTTTAGTAACCTTTGCCTTGTTGTGAAAGTATCTCCATGATCTGGAAGTGAAAACTCATGAGAGTCAGATCTGGTGTGTTGATCATATTTTCCCCAAGGTCTTCTCTACAAAATTTATGCAAAAGAAGGGTACATGTATCTCCTTTCTATAACAGAGGTTACAAAATAGGTTCTCTTACCTTGGTTGAAAGGCACAACCTAAAATAGTTAGGATAAGATCATATCCTTTTAAGGTGCTACCCATCTCTCCACAAATCCAAGTAATAAAGGGATAGTTAGACCTCCTCCCGGCTACAAAATGACATATATTTATGATCTGGCTGCCTCTAAGCTCCATGTTGAATCAGTGTTGCTACTTGGCTTGAAAAGGAGAACAAATTTGGGTACCAACACTCCATATGGCAGAGCTCCAAACCATTGATTCACACTTTCAGGCTAATGTTTCTCAGCATGGAATGCCTATCGGTGTAAATATAACTAAATATAACTAAGAATCCTTCTTTGATTTTAGAATTAAATTGCAAGAAAGGAAAAAAAAGCAGATACTTGTATAGTGAAGTGATATTCATGATGAAGACCAAGGTAATCTACAGTTTTAAACTACAAATCTATTGAGCCTTACAATATTTACAAAACTGGGTTCAAACTTGTATTGAAATGTAAATTAGTTTAAAATGGATGAGAGATTTTTAAAAATAGATGGTATTTATCAAGTAAGTTAGAAAATATAGAGACCCTATGCTTGATCCAGTCCTAAACAGAAAAAGTGGCTACCCATAGTTCAAAAGCGATAATGAATAGAAAGTGCATCAACTAAAGTACACTTATTACTTAATAAGACAAAAACACAAACTCCTTTCAAATTCTCATCCCCAAATTAGTTCGACCTAGGATATAATGAACTGTAGATATATCCTAAAATGTCTATCTTAAAAAAGGAATCATATGGAATATTACAAAACTGGGTCACACCACCTAAGTACACATACTCATGAAATAAACTCAAATGAGTGTATTTTTGACATTTCATGGCACGTGAAGAATGAAGGATTTTGGGAGTCAAATGTTATGAAATAATGTTAACAAATTTTTCCTTTGTTAGAAGAATTTGACATTATCCACTACTTTTCAACCTCAACTCTCGTATTTGCAATGTTTGCAAGATGTAGTTTTAGTTAAAAATCAAGAATCTTCCATCACTAAATAGAGGTTTCAATTTACAAATATGTTGGTTTCTCTAACAGGGTAAATGTGTTAGATAGCTTGCTGAAAATTAATGGATTGAAGTACTATCTAAATCTAGCCTAGGAGAAAATCAAATAAAACAATGCTTACATAGTTTTATGAAGATTAATAGAGCAAAGAACTATCTAAATCTAGCCAAATATTAATGGAGTAAAGGACTATTTAAATTTATCTAGGTAGAAAATCAAATAAACCAATTCTTACATAAGCAACCACCAAAACATGTACGGAAATCTTGTTAACAAAGCATGTATGACAAAATACAAACTAGATCAATTATTTTGTATTAGTTTAATTCATTAATTATAGAAAAGACTTTTGTAAGGAGAAATTGAGTGCAATTTAAAGCAATGAAAGAGAGAAAAGATGAAGATGGTAAGAACTGAACAATAAAGAAAGCTCATATCTTGTAGAAGAAAAAGTGGCTTGCCCAAATTATTTTGTGACGAGACAATACACACGGTAATGTACCCACTAAACTAAAGCCCTAAAACGAGAGGTATTATCTATTAAGATTCTTGAACTAGTATAAAATACAGTTAAAATGGGATTTCATGATAGTCATAATATGGGTTGCATATCACAATGTGGATTGCATATACCCCTCAACTTGCATTAAACCTTGTTTTCTTCTCATCTTATAATAGAAAATCTATGTAGAAAAATTCAAAAATTTATTAACTTTTGGATGAGCAGAAAATTTAGAGATGTAATTCCAATGGGATCTTGAGCAACAAACAACTCCTCCTCCTCCTCCTCCTCCTCCTCCTCCTCCTCCCCCTCCTCTCCCCATTTACTTACATTACCTTTTACTCTCATCTTCTCAACTTGCACTTGACGACATGACTTTTTAATAGAAGTATCATGATGGGGAGGTCCACAAGTGAGTAAGCCCCTTCCCCTTCTCCTTCTCCTCTCCCCATCTCATTTTTTTTGATCTACTTATGGATTTAGAAACTTACATATATTTTTTTCAACTATGTTTTTAGTTATGGATATGATCCCTTCGGATTGGGCAAGAAACCAAAGTGGACTTTGACAAGTAAGTTACAAGGTTATAAGTAGCAAGGTGTTAATGTGTATTGTGGTGAATTTATAAAAATGTATGGGGTGCATATGAGTTGATTCATGCAAGATGGGAAATGTTGGTAGCTGCAAGCTTCATCATCCCTGAGGCCTTCAACAAGTTGGGTGCTTACTGTGGCCCTGAAGGTGTATACTTCTCTCACTGTCACTATATGGACTACTAACTACTGACTTGTTTTGTAGGTTGGGGCTCTTCTTCTGGATGGAGGAACTCTGAGTTACTTTGGTGTGAATATTCCCATCAATTTAGTTATTACTGTAATTACAGAAGTGATCCTTGTGGGTGGAGATAAATACTACCGGGAAACAAATGGACTAGTTAGTTAGCTTTTACTAGTTAGTTTCAACTTCCAGTAGCCATTAGGACTTAGTTTTGTGTTGTTAACAAATATTGAAATCAGGGATTGGAGGACAAGCTTTTCCCGGGGGGCCATTTGAGAAATTGGTCATTAAAATATTTATGCGTACAATGCCCTTGGAGAATTGAAATCATAGCATAATTAGATAGGATAGATGCAGAGGTTACCATTTATTATAGTCCCTTGAGCACAAAAATCAAATGTAAAACTTATCAGGAAATAAACCAAAATATTTTAGGTTTATAATAATAGAAACTCTACGTAGAAAAATTCAAAAATTATTAACTTTTGGATCAGCGGAAAATTTAGAGATGTAATTCCAATGGGATCTTGAGCAACAAAGTGGCACCTCCTCCTCCTCCTCCTCTCCCCTCCTCTCCCCCATTTACTTACATTACCTTTTACTCTCATATTCTCAACTTCACTGACATGACCGGATAGAAAAATCTCAATGGGGAGGTCCTGGCGAGTAAACCCCTTCCCCTTCTCCTTCTCCTCTCCCTATCTCATTTTTTTTTTTTGGAGCTACTTATGGATTTGGAAACTTACATATATTTTTTTGACTATGTTTTAGTTATGGATATGATCCCCTTGGATTGGGCAAGAAACCAATAGACTTTGACAAGTTATACAAGGTTATAAGTAGCAAGGTGTTAATGTGTATTGTGGTGAATGTATAAAAATGTATGGGGTGCATATGAGTTGATTCATGCGAGATGGGAAATGTTGGTAGCTGCAGCTTCATCATCCCCGAGGCCTTTAATAAGTTGGGTGCTTATTGTGGCCCCTAAAGTTGTCTCCTTCTCTCACCTTGTCACCGTATGGACTAATGACTATTGACTTGTTTTGTAGAAAACAGGGCTCTTCTTCTTGATGGAGGAACTCTGAAGTTACTTTGGTGTGAATATTCCCATCAATTTAGTTGTTAATGTAATTATAGAAGTGATCCTTGTGGGTGGAGTTAAATACTACGGAAACAAATGGACTAGTTAGTTAATTTTACTTCTAGTTAGTTTCAACTTCCAAGTAGCCATTAGGACTAGTTTTTTGTTGTTAACAAATATTGAAATCGGGGTTTGGAGGAAAAAGCTTTGCCCCGAGGGGGCATTTGAGAAATTGGTCATTAAAATATTATGCGTACTGATACCCTTGGAGAATTGAAATCATAACATAATTAGACAGATAGATGCAGAGGTTACCATTTGTTATAGTCCCCTTGAGCACAAAAATCAAATGTAAAACTTATCAGAAATAAAGCAAAATATTTTAGGTTTATAATAATAGAAACTCTACATAGAAAAATTCAAAAAATTATTAACTTTTGGATCAGCAGGAAAATTTAGAGATGTAATTCCAATGGGATCTTGAGCAACAAAGTGGCACCTCCTCCTCCTCCTCCTCCTTCTCCCCTCCTCTCCCTCCTCTCCCCATTTACTTACATTACCTTTTACTCTCATATTCTCAACTTGCACTGACATGACCGGATAGAAGTGTCTCAATGGGGAGGTCCTTGGCGAGTAAACCCCTTCCCCTTCTCCTTCTCCTTCGCCTATCTCATTTTTTTGGAGCTACTTATGGATTTGGAAACTTACATATATTTTGTTTGACTCTATTTTCAGTTATGGATATGATCCCTTCGGATTGGGCAAGAAACCAATAGAGACTTTGACAAGTTTCAAGGTTATAAGTAGCAAGGTGTTAATGTGTATTGTGGTGAATGTATAAAAATGTATGGGGTGCATATGAGTTGATTCATGCGAGATGGGAAATGTTTGTAGCTGCAAGCTTCATCATCCCTGAGGCCTTTAATAAGTTGGGTGCTTACTGTGGCCCTGAAGTTGTCTCCTTCTCTCACTGTCACTGTATGGACTAATGACTATTGACTTGTTTTGCAGACTAGGGCTCTTCTTCTTGATGGAGGAACTCTGTGTTACTTTGGTGTGAATATTCCCATCAATTTAGTTGTTAATGTAATTGTAGAAGTGATCCTTGTGGGTGGAGTTGAATACTACCGGGAAACAAATGGACTGGTTAGTTAACTGTTACTAGTTAGTTTCAACTTCTAGTAGCCATTAGGACTAGTTTTTTGTTGTTAACAAATATTGAAATCAGGGTTTGGAGGACAAGCTTTGCCCAGGGGGCATTTGAGAAATTGGTCATTAAAATAGTTGTGTGTACAATGCCCTTGGAGAATTGAAATCATAACATAATTAGACATGATAGATACAGAGGTTACCATTCATTCTAGTCCCCTGGAGCACAGAAATCATATGTAAAACTTATCACAGACTCTGATTTGGGTGCATATTTAAGCATATTGGTATACAATGCCCTTAAATCATAAAAATCATAGCATAATCAGATAGGATAGAGGCAGAGATCATCATTGGAGCTATTCCTAGCATCATTTGATAGGTTTTGCATACATTGCACATTAAAATCATATGTAATACAAGGAAGAGGTCATAAGGCGAGGTTACACCTAATAAATCTAATAAGTTTTATTATTTAAGAAACTTATTTACCATGAGGTGAGGTTACATTGGGATAAGACCTAATAAATCTACTTTAAAGAGTTTTATCCAATGGTCTATTGTTTATTAAAAATCCTTTTTAAATACATGTGGAGGGATAAGCACCAGACAACTAGAAGATAGCTGAAAGGAGCCTTTAAAAACCTTTTCTGAGGCCTATGTTTCCTTTGGGTTTGCTTCATCTCCTCTGCATCTTTGGTGGTCTGCAATCTGTATTCAGTCTTTAGTTTTTCTGCATTTTTGAGGTTCAGGTAGCTATTGTTGGCTTTTTGTGGCCATTTTTAGATGTGAATATTTTATGTTTTGTTCTTGTTGGACGTCCATGTAAGGTTTCATTATTTTGTTTGTTTGTTTTTTGGTTGTTTTTTCCTCTTAATGGCCACCATGAGCACTTGATAAAAAATGAAGTAATTTGATGGAGATATGGAGCTTTATTTCTTCATGGGTGCCCATTATTCACTAAGCAGGGGAATTCATATTTTCCACAGAAAGAGAGATAGGTGAGTCATTTTTTTCCTTTCATTCTATAGGTTAGGAACATCCTACAATTGTTTATTTAGGTATATTTCCTTGGGAGTTAGGATTTAGAAATTCCATTAAACAAATGCATCAAAATTTCAAATGACAGGTTCAAATATCCTTGTTTTTTTTTCCAAAGATAAAAGCAATACCTAAATGTGTAAATTGGGGTTCAAATATGATTAGTATGAATGTTTTAACAGGTGATCTTTCTCTAACATGGATCAGATCTTATTTTTTTCTACTTATTGACTCTATATGCTCATGCTTTCACCTACAGGTAGAATAGGGTTTATTAGGCATTTTAGAGTTTATAATTATTTAATGTTATATAGTGTTTATTGCAAATTAGAGTTTGTAAAATACAATTTTTATTTTCCTTAAGTTTGTTTCCTCTCATAGATGAATTTCTTTTCAACCTATGGTTTAATCATTTATTTAGAAAGAAATGTATTGTCTGCTACGTTTTAGATATTTGATAGTCTATCTTCTATAGGTAATGTTAAATGGTCATGTTAGCATAGAATATGCAGCTGTAGAACCTATGATACTATGTGCCAAGACCATAGTGCCTCGTATTACCTATGATTTTAATGTTGATGGTGCATTGTTTGTAAACTAGAACCAATGATGATCTCTACCTTAACTATGCACCAGAACCAAAGTCTGTGATAGAGTTTGTAAAAGATCTACTAGTTAGTTGTAATTTGAATTTTCTTGAAGTTGGTTTTATCTCATAGATGGAGGTGCATTGTATTAAAATTGATAAACCCATGCACATCAGATAAACTACATTTAAACTTCCCTATACACCAAAAAAAATTTTACAACTTGCTTGAGAGGATTTGAATTATCTGATTATCTACAATATTGTGCACCAAGAAATAAAAATAATAGCATAATCAGACAGGCTAGAGGCAGAGGTCATGATTAGTTCTACACTAAAAAATGCAAATGCAATGAGAAAATTACATTTGGTATAACTGCAATGAGAAATTGGTGATGTGCAAACACAGATGTTGTGAGAATATGTGGTGATGAATTCAATGGCTGCTTACCCAAAATTTTACCACACAAATGGTTGTGGGTCACATTAAAATCGGTAACCTTCTCTAGCTACAACACTCTTTTATGGCTCACTCAATCAGTTGTTAACATAAACCAGTTGGAGAGCTACATAGATATTAGCCACTATGTACTTGACATGAGTCGTATATTTACACTGAAGGTGTTTTCACAACAAGAGTCGTGGTGGGATTCTGACACGCCATACCGTTGAACGACAATCTAGACCATCCGCATCATTTTCCAACTAATGTTAATGTTATAAAATTAACACTCCATAGTCTATTATCATAGGTTCTACCACTCCATAGTCTATGCTAACATGACTAGCTAATATTACCTATAGAAGATAGATTATAAACTATCTAAAATGTAGCACTCTATATATTTATTTCTAAATAAATGAGTAAACCATAGGTTGTAGGTAAATTCATTTATGTGATAAAATGAACTTCAAGAAAATAAAAATTACAACTAACCAGTAGAGCTTTTACAAACTCTAAATTGCAACTGTAAACACTATATATAATATTAAATAATTATAAGCTGTAAAATATCTAATTAAAACCTATGTATTTACCTTTTAGAAAATGTCTTTAAATTATTTGTAAACCCTACCCTAACTGTAGGGGAAAGCATGAGCATATAGAGTCAATAAGCATAACAAAATAAGATCTAATCCATGTTAGAGAAAGCTCACCTATTAAAATATTCATACTGACCATATTTGAACCTTGATTTAGACATTTAGGTG
This sequence comes from Taxus wallichiana var. yunnanensis, assembly GCA_018340775.1. Lineage (NCBI taxonomy): Eukaryota > Viridiplantae > Streptophyta > Pinopsida > Cupressales > Taxaceae > Taxus > Taxus wallichiana. The sequence continues at coordinate 348,160,322 of CM031237.1, forward strand.
CAATTATCTTTGAAAAAAACCAAGCACATTTGAACCTAGTGTTTGAAATTTTGATGAATTTGTTTAATGGAATTTCTAAATCCTAACTCCCAAGGAAATATACCTAAACAAACAACTACATGATGTTCCTAATCTCCAGAATGAATGGAAAGAAATGACTCACCTCTCTCTTTTTGTGTCTTTTTTTATGTAAAATATGAATTCTCGGGTGCTCATGAAGAAATAAAGCTCCATATCTCTATCAAATTATTTCATTTTTTCTTCTCATGAAGAAAGAAAGCTCCATATATCCATCAAATTACTTCATTTTCATTTTTCCTCTCGTGTTCATGGTGGCCATTAAGAGAAAAAAGAGAAAAAAAAAAAGAAAAAAATAAAAAAGAAACAAAAATAATGAAACCTTACATGGATGTCCAACAAGAATAGAACATAACATATTCACAACTAAAAATGACCATAAAAAGTCAACAACAAACACTGAACCTCAAAAATACAGGAAAAATAAACACTAACTGCAGACTACAAACCACCAAAGATGTAGAGGAGAATGAAGGAAACACAAAGGAAAATGAAAGAAACATGGGCCTCGAAAAGGTTTTTAAATAGCATTTTCCAACGTATCTTTACCCAAAAGTGTTTTACAATGGGGTCGAGTCCTCCACCCTCGATAACAGACAGACAAGTGCGATGAGGATGGAATTTGTACTTCGATGACATCATTTAATGGTTCTCCTCCTACCTATTTATTTTTTCAGTGGTGACAACTCAATGGAATTCTGACACACTGTCATAGGAATGTTGCCTCAAATGTTATAGTGCACGTAAGACACGTGTTTTGCTACGCCCTTAATCATATATCTTATATTGGATGTATATAGCCAACTTTTGGCTATCACAACTTCTTATCATTATGTATCTCTTTCATATATGTTATATTTTCATTAGTGGGTTGGCCTTGGTGTTGGCCATAGCATAGGAATAGTATATATAGGGGTTAGTAGGTGGTAGTTCATCATCATATTCAACATTTGAGTCTTATTGTCTGGTTTGGAGGTTGGCCCCTCGAAGTGGCTAAGCTATTCTTCTTGCACATTGAGATCATTTATCTGAAATATTGTGTTCATTGGTGTTATATTTATGTTGATAATCAGATTTATACAAATAATTACATTATAAGTGGTATCAGAGCTTGAACTCGGCCAACACTGTGTCAAACCCTAATTGTGAAGGTTTGTCCATATCTCAAAATCAGTAGCTAATTTTTCTACAAATTTTTCTGTGGTGTGGTGAAATCAGTCAAGTAAGATTCCCTCCAAATTTTAAGAATTTTTGACTTGATTTGAAAAATTTATAGCGGATTTATGTTTTTTCATAATTTGGCTACCTAGGGTGCAATTTGTGGAATTTTTAAAAGTTATTTACATTTCCAGAAAGAAGATTAAAAATTAGTTTGAGTTCATTCTTTGAGTTTTATAAAATTTGGCCGAATTCCTATTGAAATCCCAAACCCTAAATTCTACCTTGATCATTAAATCTTACCATTTTGGGGCATCATGGCTGGGCCTTTGACAAGAGGCAAAAAGAATCCCATCACTCCATGTAAAACACCTGATAAGGATGAGATAATATTTGAGGAGTTAGAGTCATAAGGGCTATCTACAAAGTCCTCAGGGTTAGGGTTTACTTGACTACCATAAGGTCAGCGATCTTGAGTTAGAGTTGTGAAACCTCGAGGGTAGATTGGCCAGCAAAGACGATGTAGAAAAGATTGGACAATGATTGGAGGATTTCATTCACCAATTTAGTTACAATATCATGGGTCATAATATCCTTCCTAATCAGCCACAACTCAATCATACTCATATTAACCAGGGTGGATCTTTAGGTCAAAGTAATAGACAAACTAGCCAAGGTGGATCTACAAACATGACCAATCCAAATACAAACACTCTGCCCGTAACATGATTCCAAAAGTGGAAATGCGTAAGTTTGATGGAAAGGATCCACTCAATTGGATTAACTAGATGGATAATTTCTTTGATCTTCATCAAATTCCATCAGACAAAAGGTTACCATGGCATCGTTGTATCTTGAACCTGACCAATTCATTTGGTATCGATGGTTATGTGCTCAAAGGAAAAAGAGTGGCCTCAATGTTACATGAACAGTATTCACTGAAGAGTTGTAATTGAACTACAGTTCTAGTGTGTCAGAGAATTATTTTAGTCAATTAACAAAGCTCAGACAAATAGGAATAGTCAAAGATTACATCCATCAATTCCAAAACCTTTCCTTATGGATGGAAAATATTCCTGAAGATAATTTGAATGACTTATTTCTTGGGGGTCTATTAGCATATGGATTTTCACACATGCAAATGACATGCAATAGTGTGGGAATGAAGTCCCTCCTCAATGAAGGTGAGGTTGCCTTTATTGAAAACCAAAACTGTATTTACATCTATACATTCAAAATTGTATGTGGGGGGTGTTTTGGAACATCAATGGAAAGAAAAGTGAATGAGGGAGATGGAATGGAATGAAGGAAAGGAGTGGAATGGAATGAATTGAAAGAACATGCAAGAGTTAGGTAAAAATAGAGCCTAATATTGCATGAAGAGGAAAGACAAATAACTAACACAAATAAAATGGAGTTTGAGTTAGCCAAACAAGAACGTGTAAAAGGGAACACACATGAGCAAGTAGATAATTAGAGCTTGATCACTGTGAACTAGAACAACCAATTAATAACATTGACAATAAGATCAAAGATAATATTTGCATGCAAGATTCAAACACCTAACATCTAATGAACATAGAATATCAAAATGTTACAAGAGATAATGAATGAGACACAAAGTTTGTATTTCATTAACTCCAAAATGTTTTTCACAAAAGAACACAAAGTTTCTTCCTAAAACAAATCTTGCACAAAAGTATTTTCTTCTCCTCTCTCAAAGTCACCCTTTACAAATGAGCCCCTCACTTCCTTTTATAACCCAAAAGTTGGTTACAAAGTAGTTAGGGTTTTACATGATCATTAAATAAGGCACTTAAGTGACCTTTGACTTTTTCAACAACTTTATTAAAGACAACCCAAAAATAGAAATTACTTAAAATATCCATTGTTTCTTGAAAACAAATAACAACACCTTTTAAAATATACAATAATAACCAATGCCTTATCCATTGAAATGGGGTCCGCCTATCTCAAGCGTATGAGAAATGGACTCTCCCACTTCGTTAGATACCAAGAAAATCAACTCCCTGCACCGCCAGTGAAATTAGGATCTGCCACTTTTGCCAGTTGAAAGGATCTAAACCTTCCCAAAGTTTCAAACATATTTTCTTCTTCTGGAGGTTCACTTGGTCAAAGAATAGCCTCACAAAATACCTGCAATTCAAGAATTCTACTTGGCATATCATTTAAATTAACAATTTTGGATTGAGCATTCTCAAATAAGTTCTTTAATTTGATGCACCACTCCATGGAAACTGACGAGAAATTGTTTGGTGGGAGTGTACATGTCCTTAAACAATTGTGAAAATTGTTCTTCCACCTACTCCGATGAACACCTTTGATTATGCTCATTTACGAGGTTACAAGGAATCTCAACCATGAATTCCTGAATCAAGGAGAGTGAAGTGAAGGCTTCATTGCACATGCTGTCATAATGGATCATAGAATCCTCGAGAAGTGTTTTTCTTGATTTGAGATGTAGACACCAAAGAAAACGTGTCCCTCGATGTTCAAATTCGAGAATTCCTTCAATAGCTAAAATTGAAGATTCCATACTTGTCATTTCTCAGTAAACTTGGCAATATCTCATCCAAATTTGATATAGCAAAAACAAAATTTTCTTTGAAAGAAAGAATTGGATCAAGATACACACTGACATCTTCATGAAGCTTAACTGCGGTCTTGATTGTCCCCTAGCCTAAAATGAGAATCTTTGAAAGCCAAGTTTTAGTGACATGGCCCAATGTGTTTATTTCCTTTGAAAAATTGAGAGTATCTTCATTTGGGGCAGCCACTGCATCAGGTACTGGGAAGGTGGATGATATGGGATTTATCAAATGTTGAACATATTCCACCAATTGATTCTTTTTGGCCTTGAGCCGAGAGTTTTGAGACTTGTATTTCTCAAGCCTCTTTAGCACGATATCAATTGAATCTCGAGCCATCACCATGTCACTTTCTAATGTAGATCTTCCAAGTCTTAGTTTGGAAACTTCATAGTCGGTAGGTGTCATAGCATCGTGCTCCTTATCCACTTGTGGAATGGCAAGGTCTACAAATTTTTTTCCATCATTATCCACCATTATTCGAGAAAGCACCTTAGGATTCTTAGGAATGGCATCATTCAAAAGTTTGAAAAGGGCATCAAAATCAATGTCAATTGGCTTGACAACTCTCTTCCTTTTCTTTACTTTGGAATCAACCCAAGAAGGAGTATCATTCACTATTTTAGCATACAAAATCCTAGAGCTTGAATCGATATTCTCATTATTCTCGACATCACGAGATCCTTCTTGAATCCTATCTACGACCTCGATTTGAGGAGACACAACCTCAATATCCACTTCCTGATTATTTGGGAGATTTTGGGAAATCCCTTCATGAACTACATGCTCTGAAGTGTTTGATATTTGAATTACCTGCACCTGAGTGGATGCTTGTTTGAAGCATGGTTGGGGATCATTTGCTACCAGCTTCTGAGTGCTATTAACGATGTGGGTAGAAGAATCTCTACTCGAGGTAGAAAATCCAGACACACACTCTCTTCCTTCTTCGGGGTTTGGATCTTTGGATCTCTCTCCTTGTGACATGTTACTTGGTGAAGTGGATTTTGGCAACCACTCTTTTCTTGCTTGTTGTGTATGATTGGATGGTAATGAGGTTGATCGAGAAGAGACTTTGGTCGAATGGAGACCCCCTCGTATTGGCAATTTTTGTGATCCCGAAACATGATCTGGAATGGATTGCAATTTGGCAAGTTCTCTATCATACCAAGATATGCTTCTTTCAATAATTGGTTGGTTCTTGCCATCAAGAGAAAATTCATCTCTTTAGTCCAGTCGATTCGAGGCAATGGGGTAAAGGCAATGGACATCATATGAGGGATCGATGACATCCTCATCATCATTTATGAATGAATCGGGAGGACTCTTGATGTGGAAGGCCTTGATCTGAGAACAAGTGTTAGGTGAGAGTACTCTCATCTTCTTACCTCATGTTCATCCGAGAAAAGCAACCCAGAAATCTTCCATGGTAGGATTATGTTGGTACTTCACTCCCAGAATCTTTTGCATATATCCATTGATATCAAATTGGGCTCTCTTCACATATGGATGGATGGTTATGAGAGCGAACTCTTTTTCCATGAGTTGTGCACTAAAATATTTGGACATTGGTATTCCCCGATTTGGATCGGGAAATGAATTCCTGAATGGTGCTTGTCACTAAGAAGGCAGTGAACTTGGAATAATTATCATGCCAGCTCCATTAACACCCATCATCACTGACGTACTTGGGAAGTTTCCACGGGGTCCCAACAAAACCACTCACGCGAATGTAGGAAAAAGATGAAAATTGAATAAACCAGGTTCCCCATTGGGAAATGACACTCATGGCTTCTTTGGAAAACCTTTCCTCAGTATTCCGATTCAAGTTCCGGATCACGCGGAAGGTGAATGCATCATTGACTCTTCTAAAATGGTGAGAACTATTTTTGAAACTGAGTTAAGGGTAATAATGAAAAACACTATTTGACGGCCCCATGACTCCTCTCGTTTCAAGTCCCAAAAATAGCTTTCTTCGTGCTACTGCATAGGTCAGATATGAAGTCATGTAGAAGCATCTAGTCATCTTAACTTCTATCAATTATTTGTGAAGGGTGTTACTGATGATGGTGGCCCAATCCACAAACTCTTTCTTGGCTAGGATGATATAGATAAACTGGTACATCCATGGGTGGAAAATCCTAGCAGAAGGTAGACCGAAAACTCGACTTAGGAGAGTGATCATGTCTCTGATTTCTTCCACGAACTCAATGCGGTACAGTTCTTTGGGAAGCCTGTCAATTCGAGGTCTCTTGGTTACTAACCAATTGTTGTTAACCATCTTGCTCCATCTCAGGGGTTCTTCATCCCAAAATTCTTGTGCTGATTAGTGAGTGATATCCACATTCTTGAGAAATTTGGGTATGCCGAGCAATTCCTCAATGTGTTCTAGTGTGATTAAGAGGAAAGGCTCATGATTATCTTTAAAAATTCCTCATCTCTCAGGGTCATAATGCTCCACGCAAGCAATAACCAATTCCAGACACTACACCGAGACAGAAATGTTGTTGCTTGGGGTAGACCACTATGGTAAAGTCTATCTAAGAAAATGGTTTTGCCTTCAGTTTTCACCCGCTCATGCAAAACTGTTGCACGTTGATGTGACCTAGATTTATATCGGTGATGTTTTCATATGCTGACTTAATGGAACTAGGAGGGATAATTCCTTGGAATTCATATTTTAGGGTGGATTTGTTAGATTTCTCCACTGGCTTCCTCGATCTCCCCAGATTTGGATTTTTCGGCCATTATGAATTTTACAAAAGAACGACTTAGGCACGCAAGACAATGCAAACGGGGCCAGGTCTCAGTCTCAAACCCCATCAACACAAGAAAAATATTTCTGTTATATTATTATTATTATTATTATTATTTTAAAATAATAATAATAATTGTCCCAAATTACAATTTTTTTTAAAATGTCAATACAAACATATCGAGACTAGGCACGAGTTTTAAATCTAGCGACAACAATGATATCTATTTATTTATTTTAATTAAAATCTCTTGATTTTAATATTTCACGTAGATCGATTTGATCTCTTTTTTTATTTTAAATTCTCCTTGGTTGCATGAACTACTAATTTTTGCGTTGGAAGACTCCTGATTTTGTGAATGTGTGGAAGATCTTTTGTTTTGCAAATGCGTGGGAAATATCCACAAACTAGTTTTGCTATTCTGTCTTGACGTTGGATTACACTTGGGTCTATGTTTGGGTGGTCTTTCTTTGAATGTGTGGCCAGGTGTGAAATATTATTGGATGACACGTGGGATTTGAGTTCTTTTTTCTTGTTGTCCCTTAATGCTTCTCTCTCTCTCCTCGCGCATGGACTTCTCTTAATTTTTAAAAACTATTCTTCTTTCTTCCCAAAGCATGGGAAAATCTTTTGTTCCTCTGCATGTGGAGTTCTCCTTTGTCCCACTTAGCGTGGGTGCGTGGAAATTTCCTTTTCTCTACCAATACATAGGCTCCTTTTTTGTGGTGTGTTTGTTATCTTCTTCTTTTTTTTAAAAAAAATATTTTTGTTCTTTCCTTAATCATACGTGAGAAGTTATTCCTTTGCATGCGTGAAAAAGAAAATTGTCCTTTCCTGGGTGCATGGAGATTGCTTTGGCCTCTGCTGCACTTTTTCTCTCTCCCAAGGCATCTCCTTTAGGCTGGGCACGACTTCTCCTTGGCTGGGCGTGGCTTGTTTTAATTTTCTTGTTTTAAAAATTGTTCCTTTTTGCCCCCACGCGTGGAAAGTTGTTCTCCTTCTTACTTGGCGTGGAGATTTTCTTCTTCTCACTTGGGACAAGTACATGAAAACTGTGTAGCTCTACCTCTCCTTCCTGGGTGCGTGAATTCTTCCTTCAGATGCGTGGATTTTGGTCTCCTTGTTGTGCCCAATGCGTGGCCTATGTGGACAGGTGCGTGGGAAATTTTTGCTTTATACTTGGCGCCTCCTCTGCCCAATGCGCAGGCTCAAAACAAGTGCCTCTTTTTTTTTTTCCCTATGTGGGAAATTTTAAATGTTCCTTGGCATGCGTGGGAAGCTGTAAAAATGTGGCTTTGTTCTTCCTTAGCTGGTATTTGTTTAGATTTTGATTAAACCTCCTTGCATGCATGACTGATATATCAATGGCATGAGTTTCTCTTGCATTATGGGATGTTGACAAAATATTATGTCCTTCAAAAGAAATAAGAAGCGATCAGAAAGCTCGCATGACTTTTTCCAACGAGTTTTGACAGAGGAAGTTATGGGGATTGATCCAACTTCCTCTCTTCCCGGTAGTGGAATTAAGTGCCAGGGGAAATGGGGAAAGCAACGACCAATTGCCAATGGGAATGGAAAAGTGGGTTGGCAATCCCCGTTCAATTTCCCCATGTGGGAAATTGGGGAATTTCTTGCCCATTAGCCAATCCATGATTTGGCAATTGGTGGAGAAAATCCCACGTGTGGGAAATTAAAAGAAAATTGCTAGGGAAGGGGAAATCTAGGTTCGGGAAGCCAAATTGGCATTCCCGGCAGTTGGAAGCGTAAGCTTACTTCCCCAACAATAAAAATTTGTCGAATGAACTTTTAATTAATATTTATTTAATTAAATAATCTCAAGTTATTTAAAAGTTAATTTTATCAAACAAGGAGCGATTAATTAATTAAATATTAATTAATTAATTTAAATGTATTTTAACGCGATTTAAAGCCTGATGGGAAGAGTTCTTTCCTGAAAAGGATGAAATGAAGACCGAAATGATCACAAAAATTAGACATCATGATGAAGGCAATGAACCATGCAAAGTAACACTTTTGAAAATTTTCAAAATTTTCATTTTTTATTTTATTTTTAAACAATTTTGTGAAGTCAAAATTGGCTGATAACAAGGTCTTAAAGAAAAAATTGAGACTGAGGTGCGTATGTTTAATCCTCATAAGGTTTCAGACTCTATGATTATGGCACGTAGGGAGGAAAAATTTATTTCCAATAGGAAACAAACTGTTAGTAATATCAGAGATCATAGCACCCTTCCACCATCATTCCCTCGGCCAGTAAGACTGACACCTCAACAAATTGAAGAAAAGAGAGCCAAAGGGTTATGTTTTAATTGTGACAACAAATTTGGACCAGGACATAAGTGTGCTGAAAAGAAGTTGTTCTACATTGAGGGACCTACTGAAGAAGAAGAAAATGAAGAAGATGAAGAGGTAGAGCCAGAGGAGGAATTAGGAGATCCCCAGCCAAAAATATCATACCATGCAATTTCTGGTATTATCACTCCCCAAACTCTCAAAGTAGTTGGCTTCTTAAAAAACAAAGGGTAATAGTGTTGATTGATTCGGAAGTACTCACAATTTCATCAATCATAAGTTGGCGGTACGCTTGAATTGCTTTGTTTATCTAGCTCCAGAATGTCAAGTCATGATCGTTGATGGGAAAACTATTAGTTGCTCAAGAAAATGCCATAACATTAATCTCTCCATGGGAGATTACTTACTAACTAGCAATATGTATGCCATTTCCATGGGAGGAGCAGACATTGTGTTAGGAGTTCAGTGGCTTACCACCTTGGGAACCTTTGAAATGAATTTCCAAGAGTTATTCATGTAATTTTAGTCAAAAGGGAGGACTTTTAAACTAAAAGGACTAAGAGAAAAGTCCCCACAGATGGTAAGTTCTCATCAAATGCAAAATTTTCTTAGAAAGGGTGCAGAAGGGTTTGTGGCACATATATTTTCATTGGAAGCACATCATTCCAATACATTTATACCCATAGATATGCAAGTAGTTATAGATGAGCACTCAATGGTGTTTGGAGAAATGCCCAAGGGCCTGCCTCCAAAAAGAGACCATGACCATGCCATCTAGCTAGTACCAGGAGTCAACCACCCAACATCAGACCTTATAGGTACCCCTATATGCAAAAGAGTGAGATTGAGAAGATAGTTCAAGAGATGTTAGAAGTAGGACTTATTCATCATAGTCAAAGTGCTTACTCTTCTCCTATAGTGATGGTACGGAAAAAGATGACAATTGGTGCATGTGTCCAGATTACAGGGAACTCAATAAGTACATAGTTAAAGATAAGTTTCCTATTCCTGTAATTGATGATTTGCTAGATGAGTTACATGGTGTTGTTTACTTTACAAAACTTGATCTTCATTCTAGATATCATCAGATTAGAATCAAGGATGAAGATATTCATAAAACAACCTTCAGGACACATGAAGGACACTATGAGTTCTTGGTAATGCCTTTTGGACTAACAAATGCACCCTCTACATTTCAAAGCTTGATGAATTCCATATTTAAGCCATTTCTTCAAAGTTTGTTTTAGTGTTCTTTGATGATATATTAATCTATAGCAAAACATGGGAGGAACACTTGCATCATGTAAATAAGGTGTTGGAAACTCTTGAACAACATCAACTTTATGCAAAGCCTTCTAAGTGTTATTTTGGTGTAAAGGAGGTTGAATATCTGGGTCATATTGTCTCTTATGAAGGTGTTAAAGTGGATCCTAACAAGATAAAATCCATGCTTGAATGGAAGGTTCCCAAAACCCTAAAAAATCTCTGAGGATTTTTGGGGCTTACAGGTTATTATCATAGATTTGTAAGGAATTATGGCAGCATCGCAACACCACTCACAACTTTATTGAAGAAGGACTCTTTCCATTGGAACGAGCAAGCTACTATGGCCTTTGAGAAGTTGAAGGAGGCCATGTGCACCACTCCAGTTCTAGCCACCCCAGATTTTTCAAAAACATTCATTGTTGAATGTGATGCTTCAGGGTATGGTATGGGGTAGTACTCATGCAAGAAGGGTGACCCATTGCCTTCAAGAGCTGCCAATTCAAAGGTAATAATATCTCTAAACCAGTTTATGAGAAAGAAATGTTAGCAATACTTCATGCAATGAAGCAATGAAGACCATATCTAATGGGACGACATTTCAAAGTAAAGATAGATCATGATAGTCTAAATACTTCTTAGAGCAACGTTTATCATCAAAGAAGAACAACAAAAATGGGTCTCAAAAATGTTGGGGTATGATTTTGAGATAATATATAAGAAAGGGAAAGAGAATGTAGTTGTTGATGCTTTATCTTGGAAGGATGAATCTACCAAGGCATTGTTGTGTGCCATATCTATATTATAGGAGGATTGGATAGAGGATGCAAGGTCTGAATGGAAAAATGACCCAGGTACACAAAATCTCATTCAGAATCTCCAACAAGATCCAAGCATGTCAGAAAAATTTGTATGGAAAGGAGATGTTTTATGGTATAAAGATAGATTATATCTATGTAAGAATTCAATCCTTAAAAATAGGGTTCTATCTGAGCTCCATGCTTCTCCAGTAGGGGGTCATTCTGGCTTCTTAAAGACTTATCATCAAATCAAGCATGATTTTTTCTAGGAAGGGATAAAAGGAGATGTCCAAAATTTTGTGGCAGAATGCATGGTTTGTCAGCAAAATAAGGGTGAAACAATTAAGTCCCAGGTCTTTTCTGACCTCTATCTATTCTAGCCGCCGGGTGGGAAGAGGTGTCCATGGACTTCATCACAGGATTGCCTAAATCAGAAGGTAAAAATGTAATCATGGTGGTGGTGGAAAGACTCACCAAATATGCCAATTTTTTTGCTTTATCACATCCATTTATTACGAGTACGGTAAAGATAATGGCCTTCAAGGATACAATTTAGAAGCTACATGGGACACCAAAGATTATAGTAAGTGATCGAGACCCTATCTTTACTAGTAATTTTTGGACTGACTTGTTCTCATGCTTGGGCACACAACTAGCTCATAGTTCCTCTTATCATCCCTAGTCTGATGGGAAAACAAAGGTGGTAAACAAGTGCTTGGAGGGATATCTTCGTTGTTTTACATCAGATAAGCAAGCGAGATGGGTTAATGGTTACCACTGGCAGAATGGTGGTATAACACCTCCTTTCATACTTCATCTAAAATGTCTCCTTTCTTGGCATTATATGGGTACCATCCACCATCTATCACTTCATCTTTGAGAGTCCAGCCAAAGGTTCGAGCAATTGAAGAACATATTCAACACCAATAAGAGGTGCTTTCTAGTCTCAGGGAGAATTTGGCCATGTCACAAAACCACATGAAGCAACAGGAAACCAACATCGCAGTGAAAGACATTTTGTAGTTGGTGATTGGGTTTTTGTGTGTTTACAACCATATAAGAAAATGTCCTTAAAACAACAAAAAAAGGATAACAAGCTTTCACCTAAGTATTATGGTCCTTATCAAGTGTTACAGAAGATTGGAAATGTAGCATACAAACTGGAACTTCCTCCAGCTACTCAAATTCATCTAGTCTTCCATGTATCTTGCCTAAAGAAGGTAATTGGATAGATAGTATCAACCCAGATAGTGTTACCCGAGCTTGATGAAGAGGGAAGAATCATCCTGGAACCAAAATGCATCCTTCAGACATGCACTAAGCGATTGAGGACAAGGGTCATCACTGAGTATTTGATCAAGTGGAAAAATCTAGACAATGAAGACGTAACTTGGGAGGATGCAAATTTCCTGCAGCAGACATCCAAATCTTCTCAACATTGGGGACAATGTTGCTTCAAAGGGGAGGGGCATGCTACGCCCTTAATCATATATCTTATATTGGATGTATATAGTTGACTTGTGGCTATCATAACTTTTTATCATTATGTATCTCTTTCATATATGTTATATTTTCATTAGTGGGTCGACCTTGGTGTTGGCCATAGCATAGGAATAGTATATATAGGGGTTAGTAGGTAGTAGTTCATCATCATATTCAACATTTGAGTCTTATTTTCTGGTTTGGAGGTTGCCCCCTCAAGTGGCTAAGCTATTCTTCTTGCACATTGAGATCATTTATCTGAAATATTGTGTTCATTGGTGTTATATTGCTGCTGATAATCAGATTTATACAAGTAATTACTTTACATGTTTTGAAGAAGCAAAATCAACACATCATACAACAAACAAATTAGCGGTAGGGCAATAGTTTCTGAGACAATTGAACCCACTTCAAATACAGAAAGATATATATCCACATCGATCAATTTGTATATTGTAAAACGAGGAGATATTATGGTTACAAATATATCTCCGTGTGCAAGTTTAATTTAACCCATGATGGTGCTGATTTTAGGATGGCTATTAGCAACATCTCCAGTTAGCACAATTCACTGTAATGTTATGCTCACTGCAACTATCCAACTAAATTTATAACGTTAGGGTTTTTTTGATCGATCGGGGTTCCAAGCCACAAATAAACATGCACGCCATTTACGTGTCTCACTTCAAATGCATGACATGCCTTGTTGTAATGGGTCTCCCCTCTTTTTGGAACAAAACATTGGTAGGAAGTTGTTATGTTGGTCGCCAATATCTCCATTCTAAATGATGTGTTTACAATCTCTTTCATCCAATCAAAGAGACCAAGTGAATGTTAGCATATTTCTTGTGATCTATTGAACACACATCTTCACCATTTCCTTCAAATGTAAGCTTTTATTGGCACTTTTCCATGCCATATTGAGGTCTTTCATATATATGCCAATGTTGTTTTATTGAATTTTAATCTATAAAGCCTGAATTAATACCATTTAATTTTCTAGTCACTAGACGTAAATCCATTCCCACACGGTCATTTTGGATGGCAATCACATGTGATAACTATTTCATATTCCCACTTGATGTTTAAATATTTTTTCATCTGGTGTCAACGATGAAATTATTATTGTTTGATCATAAATGTAAAGGTTAAAAACATAAATATTTACGCCAAAAGCATGTCAGAGGTTGGTTTGTGTGGGGGTGGTCTGACAGTGACTCCACCCACAGTTCAAAGTATGTCGACATCCTCCACGGAACCACTTGAGAATGTCGAACATGCATGTGTTGTATCCTCAGTTTCTTGAAATCGGCAATGTCCGTTCAATCCTTTCATAAGCGTAGAAGACTACGACTTATTGGATTTAATGATTTTTGTTTACTCTACTTTAAGCATTGATGTCCTTCATGGGCCCATGTTGAGGTCAAGAAATTAAAATTTCCTATGGCAAGAGCAAAACAATTGTTGAGAGAAGTTACTTCTAGTAATCTTGAATGTTAAAAGGTCATCAATTTTATAGTTGTGTCCAAATTTCCAAATCCTGTTCCTTTTCCACACGATGTATGTGTTTTTCCTTTGACAAAAAATTGTTGGGTTTTTAAGTTCATAAACAAAACAAAGATAGAGTTTTTTTTTGTGGTTGCATGAAATGGAAGAGCTAACGCAACAAAAAACATTCGAGTAGATATTGGTGTCTTATTACGCCACAAACATTTTCACTAAGGGAAAGACCTGTTTAGTGGCTAATAGGTGCAAGACATTCTAGTGTCAACGATGAAATTATAATTGTTTGATCATAAATGTAAAGGTTTAAAACATATATATTTACGCCGAAAGCATGTCAGAGGTGGGTTTGGGTGGGGGTGGTCTAATAGGGGACTCGGTGGCCCACAATTCAAAGTACGTTGACATGCATGTGTTGTATCCTCAGTTTCTTGAAATCGACAACACCCATTCAATCCTTTCATAAGTGTAGAATATTTTCATTTATTCTAGTTTAAACATTTATGTCCTTCGCAGGCCCATGTTGAAGTCAATAAATAAAACTTTCTTGTGGAAAGAGCAAAAAAATTGTTGAGAGAAGTTACTTTTGGTAATCTTGAATGTTAAAAAGTCACAAATTTTATAGTTGTGTCCAAATTTCCAAATCCCACTCCAGTTCCACATGATGTATGTGTTTTTCCTTCGACAAAAAATTGTTAGGTTTTTAAGTGCGTAGACAAAACGAAGATAGAGTTTTTTTTTGGTTACATGAAACGGAAGAGCTAACGCAACAAAAAAACATTCAAGTATATGTTGGCATCTTATTACGCCAAAGACATTTTCACTAAGGGAAAGACCTGGTTAGTGGCTAATAGGTGTCATACATTCAAGGGCAAAGATATATTTTGTTGTTGTTGTCATGTACATGGACGTCGAAAAAATAATCTTGGCCTTCCATTTCACTACCCCCCCCACTCCACTAACGTGACCTTCGTGAAACACATTTTGTGCATTTGCCATGTATGAACCCCGTAAGTATCCAAATACTTATCTTCCATGTCATCATTATTTTTTTTCCAGCAATTCTTGCAGTTATAGATGCTTTCAGAAAGGATGAATAGGAATAGGAGGATCGGGCATCAGTGAAAGGTTTTCTGTCGACTAACAGGGATTCTTGCAACAATGCTTCACTTTAACTATCTGCGTGGAATTTTTCCTTTAAGGATATGCCTGGTTGCATTGCAGGTTGTCGGTGATTCGAATTCCCATAGGCGTAGGTGCAAGGTACTCTGAATCGGGGATTATTATTTTTGTTTAAAGAAAAGAGCTAGGAAAAAATAGGATTTTAAAAACATTAAAATTAAGCGACAAGACTCTCATTATCACTACTAGAATGGAAATCTTTTGTCACTGTATTTAGTATCTCATTATTGCGCCGAACATTTTCACTCAAACTCAATGGGATGAAATGGCGATTCAAACCCTTGCAAGGATAGAAATTCCACAAACATGAAATGGGACCATGTTACCATCATCATTGAAATTTAGTATATGTACATGAAGATTTCCATAGAGGTTTTAAAAAATGCATTCGAACAAAACACAAAACAAATACCTCAGGGAAAGTTACTTAAACTTCATTAAAATATACAATATAATTTATCTTGATAATGGTTTGTGTAGTTGTAGCAAAAATTGGTTTCCATTTTAATGTCTCGTGTTACTCATTACTTCTTTCATCATGTCCCATAACTATTCTGCATGACTCAATACAAAATTTTATGAGTGGGAACCTTAATCACATTCTTGAAATCTAAATACAAACCATAATCATACATTAACATGAAAACGACAACCTAATGAACTCGCAATGCAAAATTCCATTTTCTTTTACAATTGTTGACTTCCACATTTAACCAAAAATTGTAAGTTTTCCTTTAAACTATTCAATGACCACCCCTCATTAAAACCCTACCCAACACAGATTTCCAATCACACAAATCTAAAAAAAACAATGTGGCTACAACATCCAAACATGCAACTGCCTTCCTTAGCAGGTGTAGAGGTACATGGGGACATGGTTGTCTATATTTATATAGTGAGGGATGTCAGAAAGATGTAAATTACTCAGCTCGATGAAGGGCATGATTTTTGAAAGGGAGGGACTGACACACTTTCTAAATGTACCAGTCTTGTAATGCTTGGCCACATTTGGTGATGATAGTTGGATGTTATGCTTGGTATCGTTTGGAGATGGCCTCGTCTAGGACCATCATACTAGTTCCTTAGTTAGCCAAGTTGACAATGGCGACCAAGCTAGATTTGACATTCTCTTCGGTTCATGCAGAGCTCCAGACCATTGATTCACAGTCAGATTAATGTTACTCACAATGGAACGCCTATCGGCGTAAATATAACTAAATATAACTAAGAATCCTTCTTTGATTTTAGAAGTAAATTGTGCAAGAAAGGAAAAAAGAAGAAGATACTTGTACAATGAAGTGATATTCATGATGAGACCAAGGTAATCTACAATCTTCAAACTACAAATTTGGCAAGCCTTACGATATTTACAAAATTGGGTTCAACTTTGTATTGAAATGTAAATTAGTTTAAAAGGGATGGGAGATTTTTAAAAATAGATGGGAGTTTTCAAGTAAGTGAGAAAATATAGAGACCATATGCTTGATCTAGTCCTAAACAGAAAAAGTGGCTACCCATAGTTCAGAAGCGATAGTGAGCAGAAAGTGCATCAACTAAAGAAGTACAGTGATTACTTAATAAGACAAAAACACAAACTCCTTTCAAATTTTCATCCCCAAATTAGTTCAACACAGGATATAATGAACTATAGATATATCCTAAAATGTCTATATTAAAAAAGGAATCATATGGAATATTACAAACTGGGCCACACCACCTGAGTACACATTCTCATGAAATAAACTCAAATGAGTGTATTTTGTGACGAGACAATACACACGGCAATGTACCCACTAAACTAAAGCCCTAAAATGAGAGGTATTATCTATTAAGATTCTTGAACTGGTATAAAAGACAATTAAAATGGGATTTCATGATAGTCACAATATGGATTGCATATGCCCCTCAACTCGCATTAAACCTTGTTTTCTTCTCATCTTATAATATAAAATCTACGTAGAAAAATTCAATTATTTATTAACTTTTGGATCAGTAGGAAAATTTAGAGATGTAATTCCAATGGGATCTTGAGCAACAAAATGACACCTCCTCCTCCTCCCCCTCCCCCTCCTCTCCCCATTTACTTACATTACCTTTTACTCTCGTCTTCTCAACTTGCACCTTGACAGGACTAGATAGAAGTATCACAATGGGGAGGTCCCTGTCGAGTAAGCCCCTTCCCCTTCTCCTTCTCCTTCCCCCATCTCATTTTGTTTGGAGCTACTTATGGATTTGGAAACTTACATATATTTTGTTCGACTATGTTTTTAGTTATGGATATGATCCCTTCAGATTGGGCAAGAAACCAACGACTTTAACAAGTAAGTTGCAAGGTTTTAAGTAGCAAGGTGTTAATGTGTATTGTGGTGAATGTATGAAAATGTATGGGGGTGCATATGAGTTTATTCATACGAGATGGGAAATGTTAGTAGCTGCAGGCTTCATCATCCCTGAGGCCTTCAACAAGTTGGGTGCTTACTGTGGCCCTGAAGCTATCTCCTTCTCTCACTGTCATTGTATGGACTACTAACTACTGACTTGTTTTGCAGAATGGGGCTCTTCTTCTGGATGGAGGAACTCTGAGTTACTTTGGTGTGAATATTCCCATCAATTTAGTTGTTATTGTAATTACATAAGTGATCCTTGTGGGTGGAGCTGAATACTACCGAAACAAATGGACAAGTTAGTTAATTGTTACTAGTTAGTTTCAACTTCCAGTAGCCATTAGGACTGGTTTTGTGTTGTTAACAAATATTGAAATCAGGGATTGGAGGACAAGCTTCGCCCAGGGGGGCCATTTGAACAATTTTTCATTAAAATATTTGTGCGTACAATGCCCTTGGAGAATTGAAATCATAACATAATTAGACAGGATAGATGCAGAGGTTACCATTCGTTATAGTCCCCTGGAGCACATAAATCATATGTAAAACTTATCACAGACTCTGTTTTGGGTGCATAGTTAAGCAGATTGGTATACAATGCCCTTAAAGCATAGAAATCATGGCATAATCAGACAGGGTAAAGATAGAGATCATCATTGGAGCTAGTCCCTAGCATCATTTGATAGGTTTTGCATACAGTGCACATTAAAATCATATGTAATACGAAGCAAAGGTCATGAGGTGAGGTTACATTGGGATAAGACCTAATAAATCTAATAAGTTTTATTATTTAAGAAACTTATTTACCATGAGGTAGTTACATTGGGATAAGACCTAATAAATCGGCTTTAAAGTGTTTTATCCAACGGTCCGTTGCTTATTAAAAACATTTTTTAAATACATGTGGAGGGAGAAGCACTAGACAACTAGAAGATAGTTGGAAAGGAGCCTTTAAAAACCTTTTCGAGGCCTATGTTTCCTTTGGGTTTACTTCATCTCCTCTACATTTTTGGTGGTCTACAGTCTACATTCAGTCTTTATTTTTTCTACATTTTTTGAGGTTCGGGTAGCTGTTATTGGCTTGTTTGTGGTCATTTTTACCTGTGAATATTTTATGTTTTGTTCTTGTTGGATGTCCATGTAAGGTTTCATCATTTTGTTTGTTTGTTTTTTTGGTTGTTTTTCCTCTTAATGGCCACCATGAGCACGAGAGAAAAAATGAAGTAATTTGATGGAGATATGGAGCTTTATTTCTTCATTTGCGCCCATTATTCACTAAGCAGGGGAATTCATATTCTACATAGAAAGAGAGAAAGGCGAGTCATTTCTTTCCATTCATTCTATAGATTAGGAACATCTTGCAATTGTTTGTTTAGGTATATTTCCCTGTGAGTTAGGATTTATAAATTCCATTAAACAAATGCTTCAAAATTTCAAACGCTAGGTTTAGATGTGCTAATTGGTTTTTTCAAATATAAATGCACCTAAATGTCTAAATTGGGGTTCAAATATGGCCAAAGATGAATATTTTAATAGTTGAGCTTTCTCTAACATGGATCATATCTTATTTTGTTCTACTTATTGACTCTATATGCTCATGCTTTCCCTCTTTGTTAGGGTAGGGTTTACAAATAATTTAAAGACATTTTCTCAAGGTAAATACATAGGTTTTAACTAGATATTTTATAGTTTATAATTATTTAATATTATATAGTGTTTACAGATTGTGATTTAGAGTTTGTAAAAGCTCTAATGGTTAGTTGTAATTTTTATTTTCCTGAAGTTCATTTTATCACATAAATGAATTTCTCTGCAACGTATGGTTTACTCATTTATTTAGAAATAAACATATTGAGTGTTACGTTTTAGATATTTGATAGTCTATCTTCTATAGGTAATGTTAATTGGTCATGTTAGCATAGACTATGGAGGGGTAGAACCTATGATAATAGATTATGGAGTGTTAATTGTATAACATTAACATTACTTGGAAAACGATGTGGATGATCTAGATCGACGTTCAATGGTACGGCATGTCAGAAGCCCACCACGGTTCTCCCTGTGAAAATGCCTTCTGCATAAATATCTAACTCATGTCAAGTACATAGTGGCGAATATCTATGTAGCTCTCCAACTGGTTTATGTTAACAACTGACCGAGTGAGCCATAAAAGAGTGTTGTAGCTGGAGAAGGTTACAAATTTTAATGTGAGCCTCAACCATTTGTGAAGTAAAATTTTGGGTAAGTAGCCATTGAATTCATTACCACATATTCTCACAACATATGTGTTTGAAGCATCACCACTTTCTCATTGCAGTTATACTGGAAATGTAATTTTCTCATTGCATTTGATTTTTTTATGTATAACTAATCATGACCTCTGCCTCTAGCCTGCTTGATTATGATATTATTTCTATTGCTTGGTGCACAATACTATAGATAATCAGAGAAGTCAAATCCACTCAAGCAAGATGTATAACCTTTTTTTGGTGTACAGGGCAGTTTATCTGATGTGCATGGGTTTATCAGTTTTAATACAATGCACCTCCATCTATGAGATAAAACCAACTTTAGGAAAATAAAAATTACAACTAACCAGTAGAGCTTTTACAAACTCTATCACAAACTCTAGTTCTGGTGCATAGTTAAGGCAAAGATCATATATTCATTGGTTCTGGTTCAAAACAATGCATCGTCGTCATTAAAATCATAGGTAATACGAGGCACTATGGTCTTGGTGCATAGTATCATAGGTTCTACCGCTCCATAGTCTATGCTAACATGACTATTTAACATTACTTATAGAAGATAGACTATCAAATATCTAAAACATAGCAGACAATATATTTCTTTCTAAATAAATGAGTAAACCATAGGTTGCAGAGAAATTCATCTATGAGAGAAAATGAACGTGAAGGAAAATAAAAATTGCAATTTTACAAACTCTAAATTGCAACTGTAAACACTATATAACATTAAATAATTATAAACTGTAAAATGCCTAATAAACCCTATCCTACATATAAGGGAAAGCATGAGCATATAGAGTCAATAAGCAAGAAAAAAAAAAAGATCTGATCCGTGTTAGAGAAAGCTCACCTATTAAAGCATTCATACTAACCATATTTGAACCCCGATTTAGACATGACAGGTGTTGTGAGGATGAAATCCATACTTCGACGACATCATCCGACAGAAACTTCTCCTCCAAATCACAGCTGATCATTTTGAAAACCTGCAAGACTTACTAAATGTTGCAAAGATTACACTGGCATGTAGGACACGTGTTTTGAAGAAGCAAAATCAATACAACATACAACAAACAAAACAGCAGCAGAGTAGTAGTTTCCTCTGAGAGACAATTGAACCCGCTTCATATACAAAAATACAGACCCATATCGATCAATTTGTATATAGTAAAACAAGGAGATATTAGGGTTACAGATATATCTCTGTGTGCATATTGATTTAACCCATGATTTTAGGATGGCTATGCTCCAGTTAGCACAGTTCCCCGTAACGTTATGCTCGCTGCTACTATCCAACTAAATTTACAACGTTAACTTGGGTTTGTTGGACATGGGTCTATTTTTCCCATTCAACTTTTATTTTTCTCTTAAATACATGGAGAAACAAACAACAGATAGGATACTTATGAAGTTATACGATACATATAATATCGCGTATATAATATTTTTTCAAACTTGTAATCTTATCACTCTAAGGAGTATTTATATCGAATGCCCTTAAAAATAAATCTAAAATGTGTCTTAAGTCTGTAAATCTTAAATTTCCTACATTAAACTTGTTTTATAAAGAAAATATTAATAATGCGTACAGGATGAGGATAAATCTAAAATATCTATAGCTTGCAAATCCTAAAATTTCATTGTTGTACTTGTCATATTGAGGAAATATTGATAAAAAGGCATACAAGTTGGCACTTTTTTCTATTTTTTATTTTAGCCATCTGTAATTTGTTTTTACCGCGGTTAGTTTTTAGCCTCTCGATCGACCGGGGTTCCAAGCCACAAATAAACACGCAACCCACCATTTACGTGTCTCACTTTAAATGTATGACACACCTTGCCGAATGGGCCTCCCCTCTTAACAAAACATTGGTAGGAAGTTGCTATGTTCGTCACCAATATCTCCATTCTAAATGATGTGTTTACAGTCTCTTTCGTCCAATCAAAGAGACCAAGTGAATGTTAGCATATTTCTTGTGATCTATTGAACACGCATCTTCACCATTTTCTTCAAATGTAATTTTTATTGGCGCTTTTCCATGCCATATTGAGGTCTTTCATATATGTCAATGTTGTTTTATTGAATTTTAATCTATATAGCCTGAATTAATACCATTTAATTTTCCAGGACCACCAGACGTAAAATCCATTCCCGGCACTTCAAAGTACGTCAACATCCTCCACGGAACCACTTGAGATAGTTGACATGCATGTGTTGTATCCTCAGTTTCTTTAAATCGACAACGTCCATTCAATCCTTTCATAAGCGTAGAAGACTACGACTTATTGGATTTAATGATTTTCGTTTACTCTACTTTAAACATTGATATCCTTCATGGGCCCATGTTGAGGTAAAGAAATTAAACTTTCCTCTAGCAAGAGCAAAAAAATTGTTGAGAGAAGTTACTTTTGGTAATCTTGAATGTTAAAAGGTCATCAATTTTATAGTTGTGTCCAAATTTCCAAATCCCACTCAGCCCCACATGATGTGTGTGTTTTTCCTTTAAAAAATTGTTGTTGGGTTTTTAAGTTCATAGACAAAACGAAGATAGAGTTTTTTTGGTGGTTGCATGAAACGAAAGAGCTAACGCAACAAAAAAACATTCGAGTAGATGTTGGCGTCTTATTATGCCAAAGACATTTTCACTAAGGGAAAGACCGGGTTAGTGACTAATGACTTTCTATAAAAATCATCCAGAGTAGATGTTTTCAAATGACTTTCTATAAAAATCCTAATGAGGAAAGGTTCTCATTTATTTGATTAAATTGAGTATGCTTGATTTATCTCTTACAAGATAAATGCATATGTGGGTGTGCATTTTTGTTTTGTTTTAGTGTAAATTCTTTTCTAAGTATTGGGGTTTATTTTTGGTGGAAAAGAATGGAAGGAAGGGGGTTTTCTTATATTGCATGATGATACATTTTTTTGTGCCCTAGGAATGACATCCATCTAATGGTTGTGTATATATATATGAGGTCATAATGTAGTTTAACTTTAGCTAGCTTAACCAATCTAGTGTGGTTTAGTGTGTGGGCCTCTCATTTCGAGGTAGAGGAGCATTGGTAGAGACATAACTTATGAATAACAATAGTCACGCCCTTAGATATTTTGGGGCTTATGCGAAGGCATGTGTTTATTAGAGATCCAACTAGAAAGACAAGATATTGATCAAATGAATAAACAATGACACATAATATGTAAATATATATTTTTATAAATTTACAATCTTATTTCTCTTATGAGAACTTTAAAAAATCATGTGTTCTATAGTATGCATAACTCAAATAGTGAAATGACTATTTTTATGTCGATGGGTGTTTACTACTGCCAAACCCCTTAGTATATAATGCAAATCGATGGTCTAGGCCTCTTCTTCTTTACGAGGGACAACCAATAGTTTCTTTTTGGTTGTTGATTTCCTACAGTCTTATTCATTATGGGTGCCTCAATTATTCATTTTTCGGGACAGGAATACATTGTGTTATGGATGTTTTCATTGAGATTTGTGTGCCTAGTGGTGTTACGGGGCTCGAGGGTGATAAGGAAGCTTGAAATAAATCTATGGCATGGTGGTTTTAATGTTATTATCGAGAAGCTTGGGTGTGAGACACATTTATGGATTTTAAGACCACACAACAATAATGTTTGGTTGTTTAGTTTAGAGGTGGGCATGAGCATAGTTTCAATGGGTTTTCATAAACCTAGAAGTAGTAGGTTGAAATAAATCTATGGCATGGTGGTTTTAATGTTATTATCGAGGAAGTTTGAATTAGGTATCCATGGTGGGACCTTGGGACCTTGCCGCTAGATTTATGAAATGATTTCATATGGATATTTGTTATTTGGGAATTTTTCATTTTTTTATAGATTTGTTTTTGAATATTTTTGTTTGTATAAACCTTTGTTAGCCATTTCAAATGTTGGGTTTAGAAAAAACCCTACATTTGAAGAACAAAATCACTACAGAGAAGGGTATACAGAAGGTAAAACCTATTTTCTATGCAGATATATTATTAACACTATAAATTTTCATGTTTTTTTTTCACGGTATAAACTCAATTTTGGTAAGTATAGTTCATAACATCTTGTCACATTGGCTCTCTTTTGATATGTTCTTTGAAGTTGTATATAACTTTCTTTTATTTATTCTTTTTATTTTAAAACATAAGCTTGTAAAATTGACAAGAAAGTGATAATCGTGGGTTCTACAAATCTAATTCCCTTCTAATGATGTTTAGCTTCAAATCAATTCCTTAAACCACATATAAATGCTACAATGTAGGCTAATATGGAGAAAAATATTAAAACTAACATATCATATAAAATACAATAAGAAATTAAATATTAGCAGTAAAGTCTTTATTGATGGGTTGTCGGTGTTTGGTTTCTTATGTATTTTTTTAGAAGTGAGGCAATAATTTGAAGCCATGACAACTGAGGCCATCAGACATTGGTTCTTTGACTCTTTCACCTAAACAAGTTTATGTTCCATGTTGTCCTTAAGGTGTGTTAACATACACTATTTGTAATGTAAGGGTAATACATCCATGAACATATACTGGTGATTGGGTTTGATGCATTTGGGGGAGTAGCGTTGTCCACATGTATGCAAAATGTGGGTGAATAGAGGATGATCACCAAGTGTTTTACAAAATGCATCGAATCATGTAAGCCACCCAAAAACTCTAAATGAACTTATTTTCATTGGCCATCCCACTTTTTCATCAAATGTAGAAGGTAGATGTGAATTCTAAAGTGGTAAGATGTGATAAACAATGTATTATATTAAACCAAAGCAAATTCTTTGTAAGTCTAAATTAAAATAGATTAACACAAATATCACACAGGTTTATAGGGTGATATCCATCATTTGCATTTAAATATTGCAATAGGATTTTGGATCATTTTATGTGTATGTAAACATAATGAGTTAGCCCTTATGATATGAATGCAAAAATTTATAAGGTTCAATGTTTCTCTACTAAGGGAAATATGCTATTATTATCTTTTAGAGTAAATCTTTTCAATTTTGAAATTGGAGTTTGGAACATATCATGATTATTTTGAGTATGTGAATAATCATAGCTCTATTTGATGTACATAATGAGTTGTCCCTTATTATATGAGTGTGGGAATTTGTAAGGTTGATTGTTGCTCATTGCACAACAAGCTAATGTTTCTCACTTGTTGCATTTTTTCTAAATGTCCTATTAATTGGTTAATGTTTCTTACATTATTTCCTTGGGTTTTCATGAGATTGATTACAATGCAATATGAGATAAATGATGGTGATAAGAAGCAAGATAAGAAATAACTTTAGACCCGAGAAAATTTATGTTTTGTACACGCTAGACTTGCTATAAAAAGTTGCATCCAACATTAAATGGAAAAAAATGAAATAAATTTTCTTCAAGGAATTTTCGATCCCCATGATGTGTCCCTTTTTATAACCATTGCATTCCACAAGACCATATATATTCAAGGGATTTTTCAAAGTGCTCACACACCTTGTAGGGTGCAACTCCTTGGAGAAATCATACAAGGGACAAATGGTGAGGGTAGGTTACAACATTAATGTTGTGTGCAAGGTTTGTAAATTAGGATGTTGTTCCATACTTGGGAAGGAAAGGAGATAATTACCAATACAAATCCTAGGTATGTAAAATCTAGATAGATAAAATTTTGATTAAAAACATAATGCAAGTTTATTTATCGCACGCTAGTGATGCTCCAAGTTATAGATGCATGTTAGATCTGGTTGATTGTAAATTTTCAAGTAAAGAAATTGTTGATTTGAAGTATAACATTTAATGAGAACAAAGTTGATCAATCATCATAGTGAAATGTCACCATGAAGATCATTTTAAAAATATATGTCAACTTTCTACTTGTAGTAAGAAACATGATGATAGACAGCATTGTTTTGCACTTTAACAACTTACAACACCAAACATGTCGCAAATGACCATTTTCTCATCCATTTAACTTTTTGGGGTTATATTTAAAAATGTTATATATGTTGCACTAATTATAAATATAAATCCATACATATTAATTCCAAGATATGTCATATGGTGATATCTTAAAATTAGTATGATATATGATGATATATGTCTCTAATATTGAACTAAGATTAACTAGAAGCCCAACACCATGGATTGTGTGATCATGCCATCTTGTTTTTGTACACCACTTCACTAATTGTCACCAATAATATACTTGAGGGCATATGCTGAGATTGAAATGTAGTGACGCTCTGAATGAAATTGCCAGTTTCTCACGATTGTTGTAGGGGTCTCATTCTTTTGTTATCCCACTCTTATTGATTACTATCTTATAGCTAGAGTGCATTTAGATGCTTATAATTCCTAGCAAATATTCCAACTTAGATGTCTTATACATTTAGATGCTTATAATTCCTAGGAAAATATTAACACACAATCAACCTTCCTGCTACATGTTCCAACACATCAAATTTGGTAGAAGAAGGGGGGCATTGGAAATGATTTCATTGTGCATAATCTCGACATTATTAAAGGGAATGAATCCCCATTAAAGTTTAATGGACCTCCACACCTTCATTATAAACTCACATTTCACTCGCTTGACACCTCGATGACAAATGTTGCTATCGTACCAAACATGTCATGCCAAATTGAACCTTCAAAAAGGGCCTTTTAATTAGAACACAATCTCTATAGAGATAAACAATGTGTGTCAAAAAGCTCCACAATATCCACATTTTCACGCATATAACGTCGATAATATGTATAACAAAAACTCATTTATAACAAAAAAAGAAAAATAGTTGCAAAAAGGTGAATAGTATTCAACACTCGCAATGCCTCATTTCAATGCCAACATTTCTTTCTATTCACACTTCTAATATGACCACGGGAAGCGTTTTCTAGTTTAAATGCCTCTACATAAATAGAAGATTTACTAATGGAGTGGCATTTTCTATTCATACCATCTACCAATTGCCTTTACAACTCTTACAAAAATCATAATCCAATCATAATAAAAGATTGAAATTAAAATAATATTAGCGTCATATTGTACACATTTGGTAATTTATACAATAAAAGCGACATACTTTTGGTAAACAAAGAACATTAGTTTAAATTTTAATTGAATGTAGTTTTTGCTTTTTAATTAAAAGTAGGTTTTGTTTTCTAAGCGCTAGCATTTTAGTTAAATAAACTGCGACAAAATTAGCGGCCTCATACAGACATGGGTTTAGATCTCATACGCAAAAAGCAGGGAGCCGTTGCAAAAGCAGAGATTCGTTGTTGGGAATTCTTCTATAAAAGACTGCATTATCATGGTTTTCTTCTGTATTCTTTTTTGTTTTGTTTTGTTTTTGTCGCTCTGCATTTTTATTTTGTTTCATGATTTTTTGCACGGCTCCCATTTTTGGGTCTGAATCAGTTTAGATATTTCCTGTAATGGGTATTTTTTCGGAGGTCTATAATCATGTGTTTGAGTGGTTTTCTGTATTTTTATGATTATTTTTTGTTTTGGTTCGAACGAGCAGAGCAGAGCGGAGCAGAGAAACAATGCATTTTCCTGGTAAGGGTTTACACACATTTTCTTAGCGAAATAGGCTATTTACAATGCTAGGCATCAGACCTGTTTATTTAAGGGATTAAATTCCATTTTTATATGGTAATGATTTAGTTCTTTACCCTGTTGTTTCTGCAATTAATTTCAGTTATGTGTTCCAGGTAGGAGCAGAAGAAAAAGAAGAAGATGAAGCCCTGGATTGAAACCCTAAAGAAGCGCTACAGAATCTCGCATTTTGAGATCGTCCCTAATAGAGAGGCTTTAGTATTCTCAACAAGTATTCAGATACGTTGGCTGATTGTTTGTTGGCTACTGCTGTTGCAGAATTATACAGGCACAATTTTGTTGTATGCTTCTTAACTCCGTTTTCTTTTGATTTTTTCACCCCTGTTTGGACTTAATAGGTTGAAGTAAAATCTTCATAAATTTTGTTTAAGATATTTGATAGTCTACAGGTAATGTTAAATGGTCATATTAGCATAGACTATGGAGCGGTAGAACCTACGCATACACGTATGCATACTATGCACCAAGACCATAGTGCCTTGTATTACATATGATTTTAATGCTGAAGGTGCATTGTATTAAAACTGATAAACCCATGCACATCAGATAAACTGCATTTAAACTGCCCTGTATACCAAAAAAAGCTTTACAGCTTGCTTGAGTGGATTTGACTTCTCTGATTATCTACAGTACTGTGCACCAAGCCTATAGTGCCTCGTATTACATATGATTTTAATGTGCATTGTATGCAAAAACTATCAAATGATGCTAGGGACTAGAACCAATGATGATCTCTGCCTCTAGCCTGTCTGACTCTGCTTAACTATGCACCAAAACCAGAGTCTGTGATAAGCTTTACGAATGTTTTCTGCTCTCCAGGGGACTGGAACAAATGGTAACCTGTGCATCTGTTCTGTCTAATTATGTTATGATTTCAATTCTCCAAGGGCATTGTATGCACAAATATTTTACTGACCAATTGTTCTAATGGCCACCCCGGGTGAAGCTTGTCCTCCAACCCCTGATTTCAATATTTTTTAACAACACAAACCCAGTCCTAATGGCTACTGGAAGATGAAACTAACTAGTAACTGTTAACTAACCAGTCCATGTGTTGCCCGGTAGTATTCAGCTCCACCCACAAGGATCACTTCTGCAATTACAGCAACCACTAAATTGATGATATTCGTACCAAAGTAACTCAGAGTTCCTCCATCCAGAAGAAGAGTCCCAGTCTGCAACAGGACACATTTCTATGCTTTAGGAAAACTAGGAATCCATTTTAGTTATGTATATGGACGACATATACCCCTCCACTTCCTGTGGAACCCATTATTGTTATAAGCATATGCTGGAAGCAGGAAAGTGCAGAAGGATTCTATATATCCACCACTGGTATCCAGGAAATAAAGTGAGATTTCATGATTGTCATGATATGGACTACATATACCCCTCCACTACCTCAAGAGCCCAGTATTGTTACAAGCACATGCTGGAAGTAGGAAAGCACAGGAGGTTTTCTATATCCCCAAGTGGAAATAAAGTGACTTAGTCCATACAGTTGGAAAAATAACAAACATAAGTGAACCCTGGATATGTCCCTTACAATTTTGCTGCTACTGAGTAAAATAGTCTTCATTTAATAAAGAAAATGCACTTTATTTTAAATATATTTATATTTTTAATGCTTGACGTTATTTTCTTTGTTATGGTTTAATTTTCTACAGAATCACTTTATGCTAAATTGTATTTCTATTTTTAACAGGTGACCCTGCTTTATCTGAAATATTTTAAGCCTTTTATCAAGTTGATGAATACCAGCTTCACATAATATTTTTATAGGGAACCTCCAACCTTGTTAATCCTGTGTATGTAGTTTTAAACTAGCCCAGCCCAGTTACTGTAGGGTGTGGTTTAGTAGAACTCCGGCTAATGTAGTAGAACCTTGGGTGTTTAAAGGACGTAAACTACTTTAACGCTACAATTTTTTTTGTTTTAGTAGGGAGTCTATGCATGTTGTGTTAGAAAGGATTTGATTTAGAATTGTTTATATCGAGCAATTAAATAATTACAAGGTTGTCTACTTTTATTCACTGTTATGATATCCAAACCAAGTGCTTAAGTTCATTTGGTAGGTCACTGTTTATATCGAGCAGTTAAATAATTACTAGGTTGTCTACCTTTATTCATAGCACAATATCTAACTTCAAATGCTTAAGCTCATTTGGTGGATCAGTTTGTCACAGGTTTATAAATTTAAAATTGGGAACTTATTTTGGTTTGTCACAATTATTAAATACAAATTTGGATACTTATTTATAAGGCAATTTTAGCAAGCTAAAACATGTAGATTCACAGAAGATTTGCATAGGGAGCCTCCAACTTTGTTGAACTACCAAATAATGATTTTTATTTATTTATCTTCAAAACTTCCAAAGAATGATTTTTCTCATGCACATCAAATAAACTGCTTGTAAACTGCCCTGTATACCAAAAAACGTTTTACAGCTTTGCTTGAGTGGATTTGACTTCTCTAAATATCTACAATATTGTGCATCAAGCCTATAGTGCTTCGTATTACATATGATTTTAATGTGCATTGTATGCAAAACCTATCAAATGACGCTAGGGACTAAACCCAATAATGACCTCTCTGCCTCTAGCTTGTCTGCTTATGCTATTATTTCTATGCTCTAAGGGCATTGTATACCAATCTGCTATACTATGCACAAAAACCAGAGTCCCTGTTATGTTTTACATATGATTTCTTTGCTCCAGGGGACTAGAAAGAATGGTAACCTCTGTGTCTAGCCTGTCTGATTATGTTAAGTTTTCAATGCTCCCAAGGTCATTGTATGCAAAAACATTTGAATGACCAATTGTTCAACACCATTCTGCTTGACTCTTGGGATGGAATTTACATTGTTCATGCTTTTATTTTTATCATCATTTCATCTTCCTCAATCATTTGTTTCTTGTCACCCTTTCGTTTGCCTTTCTTGTAAATATGTAAAACTGATATACTCTTCTTTCCATTTGTAATATTTTATAGTATAGAGAATCCAACTTTCATAGCCCACCAGATGTAGACAGACATCATGACAACATGGAGGCTCCATCTGCTGGAAGCAGGAAAGTGCAAAACGGATTATCCCCACTCGTATCCCCAGGAGTTCCCAACAAGACTCCACAAAAGAAAAAGATCCAATGCTGAGCCCATTCATCCCAGGTCTAATCTGTTGGGATTCACTTTTATCTGTTGGAACATTGGACAGTGTTCCAAATAAATAATTTGGATGTTAAATCTAGCCCAAAAATTGCAGTCTGTCAACCCACCCTTTTATTCTATCCTTCTCATGCAGTTCCCTGCATGTAATAAGCAAATTAAAAATGAGAAACAACACTAACAACATATTTTACAATTTTGGAACTTTGATTTTTAAAGATATTCAGAATGATAATCTGAATGTATGGCATCTTGCCTAAAAATGGAGACTTCAACAATGTTTGTAAGCAATTATGAAAAGGGCAGCCTATCCAAAGCCAAGCATAGTCAGGATTTTGTTCATAGAGTTGAATAATTTTAAATGAAAAGCAATACAAAAAATCGTAAGATCTCTGCTAGCAGACAGCCTGCTACCGGATGCATGTCCAGTTTTTGTATGATAGTTACAATATGGATTGTATATACCCCCTCCACAATATGGATTGGGTAGGAGGCCAGTATTGTTATAATTTTAAAAGCACATGCTGGAAGCAGGAAACTGCACAGAAGGGATTCTCTGTATCTCCCAATTGCAATGAAATGACATTATCATTGCTAGCAACCAGCCTGCTACAGGATGCATTTATATGTTTTAAGGAAAACTAGGATTTCCTGTGGAGCCCATTATTGTTATATGCTGGAAGCAGATATCCTCACTCATACTGCACTAGTATGTAGGCAATAAAGTGACTTAGTTGCTGCTAGCAGTCGGACGCATTTCTATGACTATTTTCTAGAAAAACTAGGATTTCATGATTATTTTCTATGAAAAACTAGGATTTCATGATTATTTTCTATGAAAAACTAGGATTTCATGGTAATCACGATATGGACTTAGAAACCAGAAAAAACTTATGATCATTTCTAAGCGGAAGACAAAAGAATCATAACCTGATAGATTAAGCTCCCAGACAGCTGAGAAGTGAGCAACAGGCAAAGTTTGGTTGCAACTTGACAGTAGCTGCATTTATTTGAGTAGATTTAAGGATTTAGAAACAAAATTACCTATCAATAATTTTAAAACCAAAAATAAAATAAAATGTCTAGTTATATCTGTAACCAACTAAAATAATTATTATCTGCTATAGTGTGCATCAAAACCACTATGAAGATCAGATATTATATCAAAACCACTGTGGTGTCACTAGGGGAAAACAGTAGAAATGACATTAAGGGGACTAAGGACCAAGAGTAATAACCTCTGCCTGGTTTATTTTATTTGTTAATTGATTTTCTATTTGGCCAGATTCAGATAGTTCTTTTTATTTCATTGATTTTTTTCTACCAACACAACCGTGCCTAATTAAATATTACATTTTTACTATGTTCAGGATGCCTTTAGCTTGTTTGATTATGTTTGCCCTAAAAATCATCAGACTGGCCCTAAAAATCAAAAATCTTCCCCCTTAACAAAGCACACTAAATTTCAAATATTTGTGGCCATGTCAATGTTAAGCCTAGAGGTCTGGAGGTCTCCTATTTTTTCTATTTAAATAAAACTATTAAAAGGGCTAATGTAAGCATTTTGCATTGGTGGTTAATAGTTAATTGTTGTTGCATTTTCGTAGCTTAGCATAAAATTATTCAAAATTAAAGGATTTGTAGGAGTTTGAAGGTTATATTGAGTTTGAAGATTTATAACCAAATTTAATGGAAAATTAATTTTATTTTTTATTTTAAATATTAACCTTTGAAAATATTTTCAGCTTCTCTTTTGCATGTTATGACTATTGATGTTCTTGAAGGGTGTGTTAAAATATTAATTTTTAGTATTTTTAGAAATAATAATTATATTGTAAGTGTTTATAGGAGTATAATTAAATTTATGTTTTTGATTTGTATATAATTGGCATCTTTTTCATCCATCTTGTAAATGTTGTTGATTAATGCTTAATTAATGATTTAATAAATTGATTTATGATGTTTTTTATTTGGTGAGTGGTTTTTTATTTTTCATATTTCATTAATGAACATTATTAAGGTTTATAGTCAAAAATATTTTGCTAGTTGATAATTTAATTTAAATTATTTTTATGGTAGTAGTTTTATTTTTTTATGTGAAAAATTTAATTTAAAAATACTTTTATGGGAGTAGTAGTAAAAAAAAATTTTTTTTTAATAACTTTGATTCCATGTTTTTTTATTAAATTGATTATATAAGAAGAAAAATCGAAAAACAAATGTTACTTTTCCATCTAAAAATCAAATTTTTATGTACAAATTATACATATAAATGTGTGGAAGACACAAATGTTACTTTTCCATCTAATTGATTTTAGAAGAAATAAATTTTATTTTGATTTATATTATTTTTGAGCTATTTAAATTATTGAATTTCAGACTAATAGAGACAAAAGTATAAAAATAAATTTTTTTTGGTCTAAAAAAATCTTG